>JAJONR010000458.1:0-35011 GCA_029582245.1 Solanum etuberosum | reverse complement strand
TCTAAGTACATAACAGTAATGACCAGATATTGGTTTCAATTCAGGGCTGTCATGCAGAAGTGCGGAGATTCTGATGACTGTATCTCAACTCCAGAGGCTTCTGAATTAGCTGCAGCAATGGACGAGAACGAACTGAATAGTTTGCCACTGCCTGGACAAGTTGATTTCATTAATGGAGGCCCTCCTTGTCAGGTTTGTTAAGCTCTTTCACATCTACCCTGATGTTTAGTAAACTTTGTAGCTTAAATGGTGTGTTCTTTTGCAGGGGTTTTCTGGAATGAATAGATTTAATCAGAGCACCTGGAGTAAAGTACAGTGTGAGATGATTCTGGCATTTTTATCCTTTGCTGATTATTATCGGCCCAAGTTCTTTCTCTTGGAGAATGTTAGGAATTTTGTGTCGTTCAACCAAAAACAAACATTTCGCTTAACTGTTGCTTCCCTTCTTGAGATGGGTTATCAGGTACACACACACACACATTCTATATGTATGTATATTTCTAATTATTAAAACTGACAATCAATTTTCTTGTGATCAGGTTAGGTTTGGTATCCTTGAAGCCGGAGCGTATGGAGTTCCTCAGTCTAGGAAGAGAGCATTTATCTGGGCTGCCTCCCCAGAGGAGGTTCTTCCAGAGTGGCCAGAACCAATGCATGTTTTTGCTGTCCCAGAATTAAAAATCGCATTATCTGAAACTTCACACTATGCAGCTGTGAGGAGTACTGCTAGTGGAGCTCCATTCCGTTCACTTACTGTCAGAGACACAATTGGAGATCTTCCTATTGTTGGCAATGGGGCATGCAAGACTTGCATAGAGGTACTAAACTTGAATTTCCTTGAACCCCTTCCCCTTTTCCAGGAATTGACTAGAGAACTGGAAAGACAGTGTATTGAGTAGGGACTTTTACTTTCTGAATTTGGAAGAAGAAAGAGGGCAATGCTACTTTTGTTTCTATAGATTATGCAATCATATCACACCTTGGTTCGTACCTTGTTATTTATGCTATCCATTCTTAATGCAGTATCAAGGTGATCCAGTATCCTGGTTCCAAAAGAAAATTCGGGGCAGCTCAATAACATTATTTGATCACATTTCAAAAGAGATGAATGAGCTTAACCTAATCAGGTGCCAAAGAATCCCCAAGCGGCCAGGAGCTGATTGGCGTGACCTTGAGGATGAAAAGGTGTTGTGGCAATCATGCAGTGCTTTTGATGAAATAATATCTGCTTAGTAGGTCTATAAGATGTTTTGTGTTGTGTGTTGCAGGTTAAACTATCTAATGGTCAACTAGTTGATTTGATTCCATGGTGCCTGCCTAACACTGCTAAGAGGCACAACCAGTGGAAGGGGCTCTTTGGAAGGTTGGATTGGGATGGGAACTTCCCCACTTCGATTACTGACCCCCAGCCGATGGGTAAGGTGGGGATGTGCTTTCATCCAGAGCAAGACAGGATTGTTACAGTTCGTGAATGTGCACGTTCTCAAGTAAGTCTTACAAAATGAAGACAGATTTTAGAATCTGTGAAGATAGCATAGTCTGAGGGTGTAGTATTTTCATGAATTTGTTGCTTAGGAAATAAGAGTAATAATTTTCAAACATAAAAAGTGAATGTTGGTGCAGAAATTGTATTGTAGAATAACAAGTATCATATAATGTATTGCAGGGTTTCCCAGACAGGTACCAATTTGCTGGTAACATCTTGCACAAGCACAGGCAAATAGGAAATGCTGTTCCACCTCCTTTGGCATATGCACTTGGAAGGAAACTCAGAGAAGCTGTTGAGAGCAAAAAGAGGCTCACTTAGAAGTTGTATGAATTTTACATACATGTCAATTACCATTCACATTGAAAACGTTACATTGCCAAATTATACGGGATATCTTCTTTTTATGCATAAAAGTTAAAAACGGACAAGTTGAGCTTAAAACATAATTTCACATGCGCAGTTGCTCATTTATCAAATTTGCAGTTTCTCATCCTGCAAATTGAAATAGTATTATGAGTGATACAAAATTAGTACCTCATCCTCATGTACACCCATATGTAACAGTGTTTATGGTGTCGTTTGTGACTTGTCTTTTTGCGTTAAAAATGACATCTTCCATCCTATTATATTAAAAGTGGAAACACCTTGAATTAGTAAATTCTTTCTCGAATTTTGTATACGAATTTTGATCAACTAACAAGTTATAGATCAACTAACAAGAGCTAATCTATATACGAATTTTGAAATCGAGCATCGATCTCTAGGCACCTGACTTGTCGAGGTTTTTCGATACTTTCGATGCTTAAATCATAACTTTGTGTTTTCTTAACTGTATTTATGTAGATATGATGTGTTTGGTGGGTTTGTGCAGGAAAACAGGCCTCAGAATCAAAAAAATGGAATGCGAGGAAGAATACACCAAGTAACCGTTGTGCAATCTTAGTGTATTCACTATCAACGATAGTTACTCTGTATCTACTACTAGAAATGTAATGCTCTAAGATATATATATCAGGAATATAGGATAATGACTATTTTATGATGATAAATATAGGATTATGCTACATCGTACACGAACTTAGTAGGTTAACATTGTATTATATTCTTGTTCTCCAAAATACCCCACCAACGAATTAAAAGTTCATCAAAACTAGGACTTCATAGTCTTTCATTTGAAATTGTCAATTTTCTTATACAATTCAAAATCAATCTCTTATTTCCTAAGTTACCCCTAACAAAAAATCAACTAAGAGTGATCACAGGAGGTTTTTGCATTTTCACTCTAAAATCCCCTCTCTTCAGCATACATCCATGATAACTAAGAAAACTAATGATCGCAAAAAATTGACATGATAAAGATGTAAAATAAGATCAACTAACAAGTTACTTTCTCGAAAAGATGCATTGGCCTCTTTAATAAGGATAGTGAACTCTCAGCCCTATTCCAAGAAAACCAAATACAATGGTGACAAAAGCACCTAATAGGGTAGATATTTAACTGTCCTTCTTAAAGATTCTAATGCGTCTTTTAGAGAAAGAGACTTGTAAGTTGCTCTCATTTTTCATCTTCACCATGTCAATATATTTTTATCATAAGGCTTTCTTGCAGTGCTAACATATTATTTGACAAAGTAAGAAATTGTGATATTGAATCCAAACACCAATTGTTTATTTATAGGGGTGAATCATCACATTATTTGTGGAAATAAACTTAAATGAATTTTTTTTTTTGTTAATTTTGTTTTATATTTATTCCTTTTTAGAAAGATTTGAATCAAATTTATAACATTAATTGAGTTTCTTTATTTGTAACTTTAATACAAATTAGTAAAAATCATAATTAGACATGGTATATTTTTCTTAATTAGAATTCTTAAGGTTTTATCTCACCATTCCTTTATGGAAAAGATTTTAGGGAAATTCATATGTAAAGTTCGTAAATTAAGAGATACAAATATTCTATGGATAGTGTGTATATTTAAATATTCTATAGTTCAAATTTCATTATGTTCACGATCCAAAATTCATATGGGTCATGATGGGATCTACATACTCCCCGGGTTGATAAGCCAAACCACCACCCAACTGATTTCAAAGTAAAGGCATATAAAGGAAGTAAGACATTAACAAATTTAAAAGCATAAAAATTATTTAATAGAAACAAAGTGTGGATAGAATATATAGTATGAGTACCAACACACGGGGTACTAAGTAGGCATCAAAGGTCGAACGAGCTCAAATAGAAAATGTATATATGAAAGAGGCACGATAGTGCTAACACTATAAATCTGTAGATAACTAGAAACATACACACCACTAGTGACATCAAAGATAATAATAATAATGAACATTCAACACCCACTACAAGTCAATCACAAACCGACATATAATAACAGATGGTGCAATGCATATGTGTTCAATGTATGTTTAAAGTAAATAGTCCTGGAATTGCCTCGCCGGCCACCCCGTAGGCTCATCGAGACATTCCATAGACCTGCTAGATTTCATCACCATATGCAATAAAACTAATGACCTGAAATTCAATATGCGGGTCTCAAGATCTCATCAAAAAATGCAATATGCATGCAATGCGACCTAATATAATTTTCCGGGCTCATAAAATAGAGTAAAAAATTTCATCTCTCAACAGACAATAGAAATTCGTATGTTTAAAGAAAATCTCTTTCTTTTAGTCCAAAACTCCTGTAAAATAGTATTCTTCCTCGAAATTTTCATGCCCCAATAGTAACACCAATAAGTTTGAAGCAAATATCTACTTAAAATAAAACCCTAAGAAAATGATGTATTTTCATTCAAAATTTCAAATTCCTCGAGTGAACAACTAAAGCACTCCCTCAGAACCCCAAAACAAGTTAAAACTGAGGCAAAAACTTTGTAAGGATCTCATATCCATTTTTCTCTTATTTTTATCTCAAGCATGTCAAATGCACATGTCTGTGCATGAATACATACAAAACACATTCAACTCATTCTTAATGCGTTTTCACCACACAATCACTAGTGTAGACACTCATCACAGTATAATCGTACTAACCTAGAACTGCAGCCAATACAAGGGTTCAGACTCACAATCACAATAACATAGTAAAAAACTTGCAATATCAAAGTAGAACACTCAATCATACTAAAAGCAACCAATGCATATAAAAATATAAGTTTTAAACCACCTAGAAGCATTGTAAGGACCCTATATGATCAACCAAGACTAAGTCCAATCCTAATCTAATGTTTAACAACTAAAATACTAGACTACTATCCCAAAATTAGACAAAAAAGTTACTAAAGATCATACAAGCGTAAATTCTCATTCTACAACCTTCCTAATGATCATACAAGTCATTTTATATAGAAAATAACTAAGCTAAGTGTAACACAGGGGACAACTTATCTCAAGGCCGAAATAACACTCGAACCTCTAATCAGAAGTTTTTTCTGTCGGAGAAGCTTTCAAACAATGTCACACAATCAAATTAGTGATCTAGATGTCAACATAAGCGAATAGATACCTATATTTCTATGTTATAACTTGGGCAAAAAAGTGGATCGAAATAGGCCCATGGAATCCGTGTGAGGAATCATGAAATTTATTTAGTCACAAGGTCCTACCGGATCAAGGAACTTGTGCTTCGAAAGTGGGCATAATTCAAGCATAAATGAAGATTGAACACAACCAAAACTAATTATCCCAAGAACACTTCAAATTTAGGAATAAAAAGAAATAAAATCAAGCAAAACTTACTAGATAAACATGAGAATACTGACCCAAGCAACATCCCAACGCTATCCACCAACCCCTCCGAGCAATTCCCACTGATTTCCCTTTAATTTCGAGTTCATAACTAGCTACTATGGAGGAGGAAGATTGATAAATGAGATGAAATTTTGAGGAATCAACAATATAACTACTAGGAATTCATTCATCACGATCGCGTGTCCCCAAGGATTGCAATTGCAATGACTAACCATTGACAGGGAGCAGTGACACTTCATCGCGATCACAATGGTCATGGATCGTGACTACGATGACCAGGGAAGTTGGTCTTCATGATTGTATTTCAAGTTCGCAATAAAAAAAACCATTTTGTGTGGATCCCAATACTTTAGCATCGAGCACTACACATCCCGCTCATGTTATAGAGCCATCAGATGTCTCTCACCCTTCTATTATGCCTTCAACATTCTTTGCACCCTCGACCTCGACTACACCTCCCCTAATATCCCAACCTCTATTGACTTAGGCCTTGATCTATCAGATGGGAAACCTTGCCCATTCTGCGGATGTTAGGGCATCTCGACTTGAGAATAAGGTGCCTGGTATGATTGTCGCAGTGACTGACGCTGCTATATTTCTGGTACATGATGAGTTGGTTAGCCATATAGCTATTCTAGCTTTATATGGGGAGAGGCTAGATAACCTCACCACTAGAGTCGAGGAGCGTGAGCGCTGTGAGGGTAGTTTTGCCAGGTTATCAGAGTTGAAGAGCGATATAGCTGCTCTAAGGGCGGATTTGGACCATCTGAGGTCCACCAATATTTTGATTTTCTATGGTAAGGTTACCTTTCCCGAGATGCCCACATATGTACCTCCGACTAAGAAGAGAGAAGATAGACCTACTAGACTAACTGAGAAGCCAGTGGGTGATGCGTAGGAACAGGTTCAGGATGAGGCTGATGATGATTCAGCCACTGAGACTAATGAGGAGGAGTTTATGATGGATGATGAGCAGGTTAGTGATGATGCCATAGAAGAGCTGCATGATTTGGAGGAGTCGATAGGGCATGCTACATTGGAGAGATCTCATCTGGATACATTCGCGATTTGCACTAGTGGGGTCTATCCTCTAGATTCTACAATTCCTCCTCCTGATGTGTCGGGCACTGATGCCCTAAATGATGTTACACTTCTGCCTCCTACTTTAGAGGTGCCGGGTATTGATGCCCGAGATGATTCCACTCTCTCCGAGATACAAGATCAGAGTTCTTCACTAGCGTAGCCTATTAGGGGGACCTTTTTCTCATCTCACTCTAGTACTTATATGTCATAACCCAAAGTGCACCCTACATGTGACATGACGTATAAGACCCAGAGAGGCCCTACATAAGACACTTAACATACATACAACACAATATAATTGAAAATATGAGAATTAAAGTAGGAGGTTTCACATTAATAAAAGAGTTTGACATAAAACTGGAAGTCTACTCATAGTCTTGACAAGCCAATCTAACACGTCAAAGAATGGTTGGGACGTAACTCATACACCATACACAACATCTGGAAACTAAAACATAAGAACACAAAGTAAATGTGGCATGGTCCTCGGAGCATGAGGACCCACCAAGTCTTCAATAATCAAGCACTCTATCACTAGCCACAAGCGATATGATGAGAAACATCGAACCCTACATTTGGATAGAATGTAGGCATAAGTATGCATAGTACATGGAATGGACTAAGTATGAGGGATATGCATAAGAACGTAAAATATGATCATAATGGGACATAAAAGAAAACATGATATGCATGACCAAGCTAAAACATAGTAAAACCTTTAAAGAAAAATCATAAAAATATGAACATGGTCAATGCATCTTAAAATCATAATGAAAACCTCACAAAAACTTTGAAAGCAACTTAGTTCTTTTTGTGGGAAATTTACCATTAACTGACATAGAGCACATGAGATATAATGTGGATTTTATGTCTTACTCCCACACCGAAAAGATATGTCCTTACTTTCTAAGGACCTTAAACTACTAGCTTAGGTGGATCCACTAGCTATGTCTTTCTAAGACAAATCCTATGGGAGAACATAGGTAGGGATAAGAATATTTCTACTAGAGACCCAATCTCTACTAACAGAAGGGCCTCCACCTCAATATCGCCTCAGTGCTAAGTAAAAATCCCAATGAAATAGTCATATTCATAAACATATCATCAAACATGGAAAAACACAATTAAGTCAAAATCTAAGCTTAAATCATCATAGAGTAGCTCCTCAAATCATGAATTATGCATGTGTGAGAAAACCTTTCACCAATCATGATTTTTAAATATGAGAAAACCTTTCACAATTTCATTGATATTTATCTTAAAAGCAACCTTGATTCATAAAAAAACATCTTTTCATAATCATGCATAGCTTTCATAAATCTTCATTAAAAAGTTCATAGCTTTCTTAATAAATTCATCATCATAAACATGTATCATCCATGAGTCCATATGAAAACAATTGGAAAACATGTAATTAAATCAAATCATTCATATTAAGATTACAATAAAGCAATTGAATCATAACAATTAGAACCCATAGAGAATTGAGTAAAACCTTATCCAATTTTGATGAAATTGAATTGGAGAAGTGAGAAATCTTTTGGATCCAATATAGATGAATGGAATCCATTGGTGAATTTTCACATACTGTCATGACCAAAAGTATACCCTAGGTGTAACATGGCCTAAAGAATCCCAAAAGGCCCTACACAAGCCGCTTAACATACATCATAAAAGATAATAGAAATAAAGATTTCAAAAGAGAATTTTCATACTATGAAAGAGTTTGACAAAGCTGAAGTCTAACATAGTCTCAACAAGTCATGTAATACATCAAAAGAAAGTGGTTGGGACATAATCAATACACCACATATGATGTTTGAAAAATGAAATAAAGAAAAGCGTAAAACTGTCTTGGTCCTCGGAACATGAGGACTCACCAAATTTTTGATTATCAAGAGAGATCATCTAGCCACAAGTGTGCGAGGTAGGAGCATCGGACCTTACATTAGTGAAACAATGTAGGCACAAGTATGCATTAGTACATGGAATGTACTAAGTATAATAGCAATGCATAAAAGTTATGAAATCATGCTAAAAGGGACTTTACATGACATGCAATGACCAAGCTAAATCATAATATAAAAGGGTTAGAAAATATAAGTCATAATCATGGACAATGCAAGCTTAACATATTTAAAACACTTTGTGAGATACTTTGAAAATAACCTTATTTCATTTTCGTGGGATGTTTACCATTAACCGACATAGACCATGTGAGTTAAGACATGGAATCCGGTGTCTATCCCACACCGAAAAGAGATGTCCTACTTTCTAAGGTAAGGACCATGAATCTGCGCTAAGTTGGATCCACTAGCTAATATCCACCAGAGAAAAAAAATCCTACGGTGGCATATAGTTTAGGGACTTAGGAGTGCTACTAAAGGTCCACGGATGCTAAACGAAAACTTTTATCCCAAAAGTCCGCTCGATGCTAAGTAAAATTCCATGGAAATAGTCATAAACAAAAAATCATCATCATCCATGAAAAAGTACCATCAAGTTACTATCCAAGCGTGAAACATCATAAAGTAGCTTCATAAACCATGTGTGATAAAATCTTTCACCATTCATGATCTTTTCATAATAGCTATATAAGGACCATAGTCATTAACTTCATACTAAAAGTGTCATACTACTAATGATATTAGTTTTAGAAAACTTGATCCATGATCATTAACGGCATATCCATATACCATACTAATCAAGACCTAATATAGGAAGATAATCAAAAGCATTGATGGAAAATCTAGATGTCATTTATGTCATGTGGCTAAGCTTCATATAATATATATATACCTTCATCTATAAGCTTACTTAAGTCATATACATTGCTTTCATAAAACATGTAAAATTTCCATAAATCATAGTTCATAAGCTTCATCATGTGTTCATAGTAAAAAATCATAGATCATGCATGGGTTCATAAGAATTCAACTAAAAAACATGTAGATACTTCAATTCATGCATTAAAAGATAGGAAACAATTAATTGAATCATAATTGAGAAGAACCCATGAAGATTGAATAAAACCCTAACTTTGAATTGAGAATTGAACTTGTAAAATTGGAAGATCTTGGGAACCCTATGGAGGAAAGGACTCCACAGGTGAATACTAATATACCTTAGTGATCAAGGCCTAAGAGATATGGTGATCAATTGGAGGTCTTGAAGTGAAACCCTAGCTTCTTCTTCCTTAGCTTTAGAGAGAACTTTTGGAAAAGAACTTGGAGGAAATTTAGGATTTAGGAGAGTGATTTCTTAAATGGGTAGTTTAGGAATTTTAAAACTTATATAGGGCTTAGAATAGGGGTTAAAACGACATAGCTTATGTATTAAACACATAGGAAATGAATAAAATAGCCCTAACTTAAAAATGTGACGGAGACCTATATGGGAGGCCTTCACAGACCGTTTAGCCCTTAACGGTCCGTGAAGGGGGTCATGAAGGTGATGGAGAAAAAATTGAAAGGCCTAAACGGCAATCCTATCACTCTCCACGAGCTTTGAACCCTTTCACGAACCGTTTAGGCCTCCGTGAAAGGTTCACGATTGGGCTACGGTCTATGAACCTGACTATTCAACCCACTTTACCTTTTCCAAATTCCAAGGTGTTACAATATCTCCCCCTTGGGAACATTCATCCTCGAATGGGACTCAAGCTAGCATGAATAACATAGGAAATAAACTAACAACCCAATATGAATGCAATCTCATTAAAATGCACATATCCAAGGAGGAAAATCGATTCCAAGCTAAAACATTTCAAAACATATTTTCATGAAACATACATGCAAATCATACACAAATAACATAATCATGTAGCAATAAATCAAGCTAAATCATATCTTGAAAAGTCAAATTTTCATGAGCATGCATCCATGAGGAAACACGGGAGTGACTAAAAACCCAAGAATCCTAAAGAGTGAACATGAGGGGCTAATGCCTCAAGCTAGACCCGAAGATAATGGAATAAGATAGGGATACTGAGACATCACATAGCCTCTGACCTTTCATAGACCAAACCATAGCAAGGAACCCTTCCATTAGTTTAAATAGTTCCACACACACACCAATATGAAGTACACTATCTTCCCCTTGAGAGTAAACCTCACTAGTCTTTTCGAATCCATCTCCCTCAACCCAAGCATGGCACAAAAGTCTTAACAACCACAGAACCATCGATACAAGTAAATACTTAAGAAGTTTCCACAAGGATTTCAAGGTCGACCTCAAACACAACAACCATATGAAACACCCAATATCAAGAAATGCATAACCACAAGCTAAAAGACCATAACTTATCAATTACCGCATCCGAGGAACCCTCGTGATCTTGTCGAGCTCGAAGAGCATAAAACCTATTTACCTTGGGGTACCCAAACTGGAACATCTAGGTTGAACTTTCCTACCATCCCTTCCCTTAGTAGCAAGCAATGGGTAATCTCTCATCTTGTGACCACTCTTTCCATATCCATAACATGTGTTTGAACTGGCTAGACACTCACCCTTTTGGCTTTTTCCATACCTCTGACACTCGGACACCATTTACTCACTATAACCATTACCTTGAAACTTAGGGTTAGACACCCTATCTTTGTTAAACTCTTGTGAATGATTATTTCCACCAAACCTCGAATGCGATAAATCACTATTGTTTATCCTAGACCTCTTTGAATCCCTAGCGTTCTACTTAAGTTTTTCTCTTCCATTTATTGAGCATGTATCATCAAGTGGGAGACATCAATATCCCTAACAAGCATGTCGGTTAGGAATTTTTTGACCACCAAGTTGGAAGCACCCGACACAAATTTACTCATCCTTGCCCTTGGATCGACAATCATAGTTGGAGCATATTTTGATAGTTGAGTAAACTTCAATGCATATTCTTTGACGCTCATGTTGCCTAGATTAAGATTAATGAATTTGAGTACCTTTGCCTCCCTCATATCAAGGGGAAAAAACCTATCTAGAAAGGCAACCATAATCTTCTCTAAATCAAGAGGACCCTCATCAATTGCCCTCTCTCCCTTCCATCGGTTAAACAAAACTTGAGAAACACCTTTGTGTTGGTAGGAGCCAATTCTAACTTTTCTACCGAAGTGATACCTATAATATCCACAATCTTGTGAACCTCATCAATGAACTCTTGAGGATCTTCCTCAACTTAAAAACCGAAGAACTACGGGGAGTTCATCGTACTAAAGTCCCTCACCCTTGTTGCCGTCGTACCCACCCTTGGGTTTATGGGAGCCACACCCTCTCTATTTTCTTGAGTCTTCATAGCTTGAGCCATCGCATGAAATGTGGCTCGAAACTCATTATGAGATACTTGCTCGGCCAAAGGGTAAACCGACACTTGGGGAACCTCTTGTTCCGCATTCTCACCAACATTCCTCCTAACATATGCTCTTCGAGGGGCCATATCCTGAAAAGCATAGGATAAGGATTAAGAGAGAGATATTTAGAGTTACACTCTATAGCACAACTTAAGAATGATTGAAGAAGTCGAGTTTCCTAAACGCTTTGTAGCCTCCTATTCATAAATGTGGTGCACTTCACACTTATGAACAAGACTCTACCCAACGCGGTTTGTGAGACATCCTAGGACCTTTCTAAACCTTATGCTTTGGATACCAAGTTTGTCACAATCCAAACAATATCCTAGGTGTAACATGGCGTATAGAACCTCGAAAGGTTCTACACAAGCCACTTTGCATATATCATACAAGATAATAGAAATAAAGATTTCCAAAGAGAATTTTCAAATAATAAAACAGATTTACAAAGCGGAAGTCTAATATAGTCCCAACAAGCCATCTAATACATCAAAAGAAAGTGGTTAGGACGTAACTCATACACCACTACAATGACTAAAAACTGAAATAAAGAAAATCTGTAAAAGTGTCTTGGTCCCGGAATGTGAGGACTCACCAAATCTTTGAATGTCAAGAGAGATCAACTAGCCATAAGTATGCAAGTCGAACCCTATATTAGTAAAACAATGTAGACATAATTATGCATTAGTACAGGGAATGCACTAAGTATGATAGCAATGCATAAAGTTATGAAATCATGCTAAAAGGGAATTTATATGACATGCAATGACCAAGTTAAATCATAAGATAAAAAGGTAGAAAATATAAGTCATAATCATGGTCAATTCAAGCTTAACATATTTAAAACACTTTGTGAGATACTTTGAAAGTAACCTTAGTTCATTATTGTGGGATGTTTACCATTAATCGAGATAGACCATGTGAGCTAAAACATGGAATTCGGTGTCTATCCCACACTGAAAAGAGATGTCCTATTTTCTAAGGTAAGGACCATGAGTCTGAGCTAAGACAGATCCACTAGCTAATGTCTTTCCGAGACAAAATCCTTTTGTGGAACATAGTTCAGGGGCTTATGAATTGCTACTAAAGTTCAACGCACGCTAAACGGAAACCTTCATCCCAAAAACCTACTCTCTGCTAAGTAAAATCCCACAAAAATAGTCATAAACATAAAATCATCATCATTCATTAAGTTACTAATCAAAGCTAGAAACATCATAGAGTAGCTCCTTAAACCATGTGTGAGAAAACTTTCACCATTCATGATCTTTTCATAATATCTTAATATGGCCCATAGTCATTAACTTCATACTAAAAGTGCCATACTACTAATTATATTAGTTTTGGAAAAAAATGATCCACGATCATTGAGGGCATATCCGGATACCATACTAATCAAGACCTAATATAGGAAAATAATCAAAAGCAATAATGGCAAATATAGATGTCATTCATGTCAAATGACCAAGCTTCATAGAACATGTAAATACCTTTATCTATAAGCTTACTTAAGTTATAAACATTGCTTACATAAAATATACAAAATTTCCATAAATCATAGTTCATAATTTTGATCATGTGTTCCTAGTCAAAAATCATTGATCATGCATGGGTTCATATGAATTCAACTCAAAAATATGTAATTACTTCAATTCATGCATTAAAAGATAGGAAAAAAAAATTGAATCATAATTGAGAAGAACCCATGAAGATTGAATAAAACCCTAACTTTGAATTGAGAATGGAACTTGTAAAATTGGAAGATCTTGGGAACCCTATGGAGGAAAGGAATCCATAAGTGAATACTAACATACCTCAGTGATCAAGTCCCAAGAGTTATGGTGAATTAGAGGTATTTAAGTGAAACCCTAGCTTCTTCTTCCTTAGCTTTAGAGAGAACTTTTGGGAAAGAACTTGGAGGGAATCTAGGATTTATGAGAGTGATTTTTAATGGGTAGTTTTAGGACTTAAAAGACTTATATAGGGTTAGAATATGGGTTGAAAAAACATAAATTAGGTATTAAATACATAGGAAATGACTAAAATAGCCTGACTTATAAAGGTGATGGGAGACCTATATGGGAGGCCTTCACAGACTGTTTAGCCCTTCACGGTCCGTGAAGGGGGTCATGAAGGTGAGGAAGAAAACCTTTAAAGGCCTAAACATCAACCCTATCCCTCTCCACAGGCCGTGAACCCTTTCATGAGCCGTTTACGTCTCCGTGAAAGATTCACAGTTGGGCTATGGTATGTGGACCTGACCGTTCAACCCAATTTACCTTTTCCGAATCCCAAGGTTTTACACATACCTTGATAAACAAAGCCCAAAAGAAATGGACCAAAAGGAGACTTGAAGCTTGAAACCCTAGCTTTTTCTTGAACTTGAGAGAGTACTGGAGAAGATGAATGTGGTTTGGATTTGGGGTTTTGAGAGAATGAAAGAGTTAGGGTAGTTTTAGGAATAGAAAGGTAGTTATAGGACTTAGTTAAGGTCAAAATGACATAGTATAGGCATTAATTGCATAGGAAAATATCCAAATATCCTTAAGAAATAACTGTCGACCAGTCCTATGGGTCAACTATAGAACCAACTTTAGAAACTCAAAAGTCATCTTACTTTCCACGAGACCTTTCTACGGTCCATCTAAATTCCTACGGTCCTTAGACCCCATCATTAGATCCCAAGTTTAAGCCCAAAATTTCACCAAGTCTTGATCCTTTCTATGAGACCCATTCTACTACCCGTAGAAATAACTATGACCGGTCAAATCCCTCTGTAGCACCGAAGTCCAAATATCAAATCTCTAAATCTATCCTATGAATGCCATCTACGACTCATCTAAGTTTCTACGGTTCGTTCTGTCAAGTCGTAGGTCCAATCTTCAGAAACTTGGAATTTTAAAAGTTCCACATGACTTCTATGATTGCCTTTCTACTGCCCGTAAGACTTCCTATGGTCCGTAGATTAGACTCTTAGTTCACTACTTCAGTGCAAAAACTACACTTTTCCTTTCTAATCAAACATTCCAATTTCCAAGGTGTTACAATATCCCCCTCCCCCTCTTGGGAACATTCGTCCTCAAATGGGACTTAAGCTAGCACGAATAGAGTAGGAAGGAACTAACAACCCAACACGAATGCAAATATCATCATTATGCACATAAACATGGACATTCACTCCAATCTAAATCATAACATCAAAAATCAAGTTTTTTTCATGAACATGCATGCATATGGAAACATGAGAATGACTAGAACACATGAACCCGAAAAAATAAACCATGAGGAGCTAATACCTGGGAGCGGAGGGAATTTAATTAGGATACTGGGATATCATATTGGCTTCGCCCTTCCAAGTAGCACCCTCAAATAATTGATTCCTCCATAAAACTTTCACCGAAGTAACTTCTGTTTTTCTCAACTTCCAGGCTTGCCGGTCTAAAATTTCAACTGAAACCTCTGCATAAGAAAGATTTTCTTTAACTCCAAAAATTATAAAGGTACATTGGACTTTGTATCTCCAACACATTTGTTCAACAAAGATACATGGGATACCAGATGTACTGATGCTAAATCATTAGGAAACTCAAGTTCATAAGCAACCTTGCCAATACTCCTCAAAATCTCATATAGGCCCACATAGCAAGGACTAAACTTTCCTTTCTTTCCAAATCTCATTACACGCTCCATGGGTAAGATTTTTGAGTAGAGCCAATCGTTAACATCAAATTCAAGTTCTCTTCTTCTAACATCAACAAAAGACTTTTGTCCACTTTGAGTCATTTCAGCCTCTCACGAATAAGTCAAACCTTTTCCATAGAGTCACACACTAACTCAGTAATGTCAATATAGGGGTCGAGTGAATCTATCTTTCAACTCTTGGAAACTCTTCTCACAAGCTTCCGACCATAGAAATTTCACTTTCTTTTGAGTCAATATCATAAAAGGTTAAGCAATAGAGGAAAATCCTTCCACATACCTTCTATAGTAACTGACCAAACCCAAGAAACTCCGTATATCTAAAGCAGACAAAGGTCTAGGCCAATTCTTAACCACCTAGGTTTTCTTAGGATCGACTTTAATACCTTCACTGTAGAAAATATGTCACGCCCCGTGCCCACACCCTGGACGTGGTTGGCACTCAAGAACCATTGCTGGCCCCAGGCGAACCCTTGGCCTGGCTCAACTTTCAGCGAAAAACTTACTCAACATAAGATGAACTCAAAAGATAAACTTTACTCAACTATCTCAAAAGTAACTCAGAATATTTTAGAAATAAAACATTTAAACTGGCCTCAAGGGTAACTCAAGTCTAGAACATAACAACTGAAATGAACAAGACTCATGAACTACTACTGTCTATCTATCTATGAAGGCTCTAATACAATGACGGATATCGGGACAAGACCCCCGATCATCCTAACAAAAATGAAATAACATGACAGAAATAACTGAGGGATCCTCCGGAAGGAAGGATACTCACCAAACAAATTTGGAACTCGACTGGATCAACGAAGCACTGGTTGATGATCCTGGTTACCTGTATCTGCATCATCAAAGATGCAGTCCAAATGACGTCAGTACATGGAATGTACGAGCATGTAAGGGGAATACTGAACATAACCTGCAAGCTTGAATTGATAAAGAAGGAAACATACTCACCTCAACTCTGCTGAACTCAACCTCATCTCATGGATACTCAACTCAATGCAGTATAAAAATAACAATAAAAATATGCAGTTTATATAAAGCATTTAAAACAGTAGATAACAACTCAATGTATTTAAACATACAATAATAACTCGGTTTGTATGTAAAGATACAAAATAACTCTGTTTGGGAGATTCTCTAACCGACAACCATCACTATGAGCTATGTGATGATACAACGTCTCATCTACGCTGCCAGAACATTCCTATACCTTGCCGGGGTATAGAAATCCTCAACTAAGTGGATCCACTAAGCTATGCATAAAAAGCAATAAGAAATCATCTAAAAAGTATGACCCTTTCTACCCACGTTTGCTACATGGTTTGTGGGGGATGTGAGTTGTTTGAACTCTCCCCCATATCGGTGCTCAATACTACTCCCAAAATATAACTTAGCTCATATGTTTTAAACAAAACATTTCCTCACCCTCAACTTTGAAATTATTACTCAAAAGGTTTCTTTTAAAAGAGATAGTACTCAAAACTCCTCATGAACTCTTTTTGAAATCGGTGTTTCCTCTCTTCTTAAATGTAAAAATATTTACTCTTGGGAATACTTAGTTCCCATATATCATTTTAAAGAAAATGAAAATCAACTTTACTCTTTCTCAATTTAAGTACTCAAGTCTTAAAATAAGTTTAAAAGATTGTAAAAGACTTCTCAAAATTACTCGAAATAACTCTCAAGACTTGAATCTTAGCTCTACCTTGAATTTGAATTATGAATTCAAGGTTATGATTCATGTTATGAATGATCTCTCGATGTTTAGATGTAGTTTAGAGTAGTTAGAATCAGAAAAGAGTGAAGGTATCCTTTAAAAGAACTCAGACAGCCAAACGACGAAAAAAGAGGGTGGGCGCAGGCGACCCTGGCGCACTGAGTGGCGCAGGGAGCCAACCCCTGAACTACAGAACACTTCTACTGGCGCATTAGTGGGGCGGCGCGCCAGCCCCTGCCCAGATTTTCCCGACAAATTTTCTTTCTCGTTTTCTGACCCTAATTCGCCTAGAATCGAATGGTGTCTTCCCAACCCACTTAGATTCGAATACCCAACATAAGTACATGATAATATACTAGAAAAACACTTAAATCACTATAATTCATCTCAAGAATTAACCCCAACAATCAAGATTACGAATGGAATTTCAAGAAAACTCATCAAGAACTCAAATCCTTCAACTTTGAGAACGAAATTCCATTTAAAATAACATGACTGGCGTGTGGGTGAACGAACCCAAAACTATGAGAACTCACATACCTCTTAGGGATCAAATGCTTGGCAAAACAATCCTCGATTCGCAAGAAAACTTGATGAACGCCTTGAACCTTCCCTCTTTTCTCCTCTTTTCTCTTTTTGAACTCTCTTCTAAAACCCTAAGCATAATTAGGATTTGTAAAACTGACCCAAATCAGAACTAAAATTTGTTTTAGTCTGATTGGGTAAGGAAAAGACCAAAATACCCCTCACTAATTCGAGTAACTTTCCTTAACTGGACATGCTAACTTCAAACAGGCATATCTCCGTCATACGAGATCGAAACTTAGCAAACTGATGGCGTTGGAAAGAGGATTCCAAGGCCTTTCATTTTATATCTTATGGGCCTCCTAAATTATCCTGTAATGAAAGTTATGGTCATTTGAAGTTGGTCAAAAACTCACAACTTAAGCATAACTTGAAAAATTTCAGATTTGGCTCTTTCCAAATTAGTTCTTTCTAAATTTAGCTCTTTCTAAGGTGGGATGTTACAATATCTCCCCCTTGGAAACATTCGTCTTCGAATGAGGTCACTCTAAGGATACTAAGGGTGGTAACATCGAACACCCAACTCAAACACCCAACGTGCAAACTAACACAACATTTCAACTTAAAAAGTACCAAGAAAAGAATTAGTACCTTGATTGAGAATTTCTCCGGGCTCAAAGAGATGTGGATATTTCTTCTTCATATCCTCCTCAGCCTCCCAAGTAGCTTCCTCAACAATTTGATTCCTCCATAAAACCTTGATTGATGCAACCTCTTTGGTTCTCAACTTGCGAACCTGACGATCAATTATCTCAATGGGAATCTCCTCATAAGATAGGTTGTCCTTAATACCAATATTTTCAGTCGGTATAATAAGTGATGGATCGCCCATACACCTTTTCAACTTTGAAATATGGAACACCGGATGGACTGCTGCTAACTCTTGCGGTAGCTCCAACTCATAAGCTACATTGCCAATCCTCTTGGATATCCTGTAAGGACCAATATACCGGGGACTAAGCTTCCCCTTCTTGCCAAACCTCATAACAGCCTTCATGGATGAAAACTTCAAGTAAACCCAATCATCCACCTCAAACTTCAAGTCTCTTCTCCTAACATCTGTATAGGATTTCTGACGACGCTGCGTTGTTTTCAACCTTTCTTGAATAGTCTTCACTTTTTCGATAACTTGATGAACCAAGTATGGTCCTATCAACCCAACTTCACCAACCTCAAACCATCCAATAGGAGATCTACATCTTCTCCCATAGAAAGCCTCATAGGGAGCCATTTGGATGCTAGAGCGATAATTGTTATTATAAGGAAACTCTATTAAAGGTAAGTGATCGTCCCAACTACCCTTGAAATCGATCACACACGCCCTGAACATATCCTCTAAAGTCTGAATCGTACATTCTACTTGACCATCAGTCTGAGGATGAAAAGCAGTGCTCAAATTTACCTTGGAACCCAAACCTTTCTGGAAAGACTTCGAAAATTGTGCGGTGAATTGCGCACCTCTATCTGAAATGATGGACACCGAAACTCCATGAAGTCGGACTACCTCTTGAATATATAAGTTGGTATAATCCTCTGCTAAATAGGTAGTCTTTACTGGTAAGAAATGGGCTGATTTAGTCATTCGATCTATAATCACCCAAATCGAATCATGCTGTCTGCGAGACCGCGGCATACCAGTAATGAAATCAATATTGATCATCTCCCACTTCCATTCCTAAATCTCTATATTCTGAGCCACACCACCGGGCCTTTGGTAATCTACCTTGACTTGTTGGCAATTCGGGCACTTAGCAACGAACTCTACAATACTCCTCTTCATACTATTCAACCATTAGACTTCTCTCAATTCACGATAAATATTTGTGGAACCTGGATGGCTGGAGTATCTTGAGCTATGAGCTTCCTCCATGATCCTCTCTTGAAGTTCATCCACCTTTGGTACACATAATCTACCTTGATACCTCAATACACCATCTCCCCCTTGTTCAAAAGCCATCACGTTTTGCTTTTGAACATTTGCCTTCAATTCAAGAAAAATAGGGTCTTGGTCTTGTTTCTCTTTAACTTCGGACACTAATGATGATTCAGCCCCATTTTTCACCACCACTCCTCCATCATTGGAATCCATTAACCGGACTCCCAATCGTGTAAGTCTGTGCACATCTTTGGTTAATTATTTCTTGCCTTCCTCAACATGGGCGGTACTACCCATAGACAATCTGCTCAAAGCATCAACGACATCATTAGCCTTACCTGGATGATATAGAATACTCATGTCATAATCTTTAAGTAACTCCAACCACCTCCTTTGTCTGAGATTTAGATCTTTCTGACTGAATACATACTGAAGACTCTTGTGATCGGTGAACACATCGACATGAACACCATAGAGATAGTGACGCCATATTTTCAAAGCGAACACTACAACATCTAACTCTAGATCATGGGTTGGGTAATTCCTATTGTGAATCTTAAGCTGTTTGGAGGCATAAACTATAACTTTACCATTCTACATTAATACACAACCCAGTCCAACTCTGGACGCATCACAATACACAACAAAGCCTTGTGTAGCCTCCAGTAAGGTCAATACTGGGTAGTAGTGAACCACGTTTTCAATTCCTAAAAGCTCTTCTCACAAGCTTCATACCATTGAAACTTTGCTGTTTTCTGAGTCAACTTAGTCAACGGGGATAAAATAGATGAAAATCCCTCGACAAACCTCCTATAATAACCAGCCAATCCCAAGAAACTCCTAATATCAGTTGGAGATGTGGGTCTAGGCCAATTTTGCACTGCCTCAATCTTTTGAGTGTCAACTCGAATCCCATCACCAGAAACAATGTGGCCTAACAACGCCACTTAGTCACGCCAAAATTCGCACTTGGAAAATTTAGCATATAACTCTTTATCCTTTAGAGTTTGGAGAAATACTCTGAGATGACTAGCACTATCTTCCTCATTCCTTGATTATATCAGAATGTCATCGATGAATATGATAACAAACATATCCAGATATGGATAAAACACTCTGTTCATAAGATCAATGAACGTTGCAGGAGCATTAGTCAAACCAAATGACATGACTAGAAACTCATAATGACCATAGCGGGTCCTGAATGTTGTCTTAGGAATATCACTTTCTCTTACTCTCAACTGATGATACCTTGATATGAGGTCTATCTTAAAAAAACAGGTGTCACCCTGAATTTGATTGAAAAGATCATCAATTCTTGGAAGTGAATACTTATTCTTGATATAACCTTGTTCAATTGCTGGTAATCAATACACATCCTAAGTGAACCATCTTTCTTCCTCACAAATAAGACCGGAGCGCCCCAAGGTGAGACACTTGGTCGAATGAAGCCTTTTTCAAGGATATCTTTCAACTGCTCTTTTAACTCTTTTAATTTAGCTGGAGCCATTCTATATGGCGGAATAGAGATAGGATAAGTATCAGGAAGAATATCTATATCGAAGTCTATTTCTCCAGGAAGATCATCTGGAAAGACCTCTGGAAACTCACTCACAACTGGAATTGACTGAATAGGTGGTGTCTCAACACTAGAGTCATTAACTCGAAATAAGTGATAGATGCACCCCTTGGAAACTAACTTTCTGGCCTTAAGGTATGAAATAAAATGACCCTTAGGCACTGCTGAACTACTCCTCCACTCTATAACTGGCTCATTAGGAAACTGGAACTTAACTACTCGAGTTCTACATTAATAACTATCTCTGGAGCATAACGGGACAGTTGAGTGAAATTGAGGCTATACTCATGCACACTCATGGATTCCTACTTAAGAGTGAGGAATTCTCTTACCTTTTCCTTTCTCAGTTCACGGGAAAAGAAACACCCCTTGAAGGCTTCTTTGAACACCTCCCAACTCACAATTGGTGCACCCTCAGATCTACTCTTCTTCCATTGATCGTACCATACTCTAGCAACATCCTTCAGTTGGTATGCAACTAGTTCCACTCGCTCAGCATCAACAATATGCATCACCTCAAACACTTTCTGCAACTCTTCCACAAAGTTTTCCAGATCCTCAGTGAGACTTGAACCGGTGAAAGCTGGAGGATTCATCCTTAGAAACTCACGGATCCTGGATGTATCAGCCACATCCTATCGAACTCCTCTATGTTTCCCAGCTTGGTTGGTAACCACTTCACTCAACATCCAGATAGCATCCCAGAACTCAGCATTAGTGACCTCTTCTTGGGGTTGCACTTCTGGTGCATTGGGGACCCCTTGATCCTGAGGATCAACATTCCTCCTAGCAGGACGACCTCAAACATCTTTGCGTGGAGGCATGTCTGAAAGATATGCGCAAGGACAAATTAGAAAGAAACTTTATAGAGTTAAACTTTATCGCACGAAAAGAGTATGAAAGAAGTGAGATATTTCCTAAATGTCATAGCCTGCTAATTATAGATGTGGCGCGCTTCACACTGATAACTAAGACTCTACATACACGGCTTCATAGACACCCTGGGACTCTTGAACTCTATACACTGATATCAAGTTTGTCACGCTCTGAGTCTACACCCTGGACGTGGCCGGCACTCGAGAACCATTGCTTGCGCCAAGCGAACCCTTGGCCTGGCTCAACTTTCAGCGGAAGACTTACTCAACATAAGATGAACTCAAAAGATAAACTTTACTCATCTGTCTCAAAAGTAACTCATAATTTTTTTGAAATAAAACATTCAAACTGGCCTCAAGGGCAACTCAAGTCTAGAACATAACAACTGAAATGAACAAGACTCATGAACTACTACTGTCTATCTATCTACGAAGCCTCTAATACTATGAGGGATGTCGGGACAAGACCCCAATCATCCTTACAAAACTAAAATAGCATGATAGAAATAACTAAGGGATCCTCCGGAAGCAAGGAGGTTGATATTTTATTGCTGATGTGAAGTTTTGATGATTTGACAAACTTCGAGGATGATGAAAATAAGGGGATCAATCCAGTTACCTTAAGAGTCATGTTGATAGGGGGAACTGGTGAAAGGGGGAAGAAGGTAAATAAGTCTGTTATCATCAAAAAAGGGGAAAATGTTATTTTGGAGCTGATGTTAAGTTTTGATGATTTAACAAACTTAGAGATCTAACAAGGAACCAGATCCTTGTTATTGGGACTGACGACATGGAAAATGAATGAATAAACTCAGTGTGAGGAATATTTGTGTGTCATCATCAAAAAGGGGAAAAATGTTATATTCTAGGTGTTTTGATGATCCTCACAAATGCAGGGATCCGATCCCTGGCAGAGTGCTCTCGTCCAGATTCAAAATGGGGTACAACTGTAAAGCTGTCTTGTCAGGTTGGTTGGTGAAAAGTGCAGCGTATTTCACCAATAGGAAGGGCGAATGAGGTTGTTTGTTTCAATGGCTCACAAATGCAGGGACCCGGTCCTTGGCAGAGTTCTCTTGTCCAGATTTATAATGTTATACAGCTGTAAAGCTGTCTTGTCAGGGGGTTGGTGAAGTCGTCAGCGTACTTCACCAATAGAAACGGATGAGGTTGTTTGTCCAATGGACAATAATTCTTTTTGGTTGATATAAGCAAAATGACAAACAACAAGAAGATTCATTCATTCAAAAAGAGAGAGAGAGCTAGCAAGTCTTTTCAAGAAATCACAAAGAAAACACTGCAAGGGACCTGGTCCTGGAAAGACTGCGTATGTGAAAAGTCAAATGACAGCTATCACATTTGACAGGGTTGGTGCACAGCTTTTCAAAACAGCAGGCTCTCAGCCAATGGTGTCGTTCCAAGGAGTTTGTGTCCTTTTGATATAGTCTCTTCTCGAAAAAACACAAACTCAAGATTTGGCAAACAAGAAATTCATAAGCTTAAAAAGAGAAGGCCATCTTCAAGGAAGAACTCAAGCACAACAGAACACATACAACAAGGGACCTGATAGATCAAACAAGAGCAATCTTTATCCGCTGGTGTTGTTGAAGCTTGTAATGTGCTAAACTTTTAGGATTCGTTTCACTCTTGTTAGAAACATTTCAAATCTTTGTGTGAGTCATTGTAAGAATATTGTTAGAATTAACTTTGTGTCTTACGGTTAAAGTCTATATTAATCAGTGAGGGTTAGTATAGTGGGCAATGGATGCATTGCCTAGGCTTAGTAAGTTATAGGCGTATTACTTAGTGTGAGATTAAGAGTTTAATCTCAGTGTTGTGGTTATAATCTCTGTTTCACTTTTGCTTGAGAAGATTAGTGAAAACAGTTGAAAATCCTGTGTGACAGGTCGTGGTTTTACTCCCTTGAGCAAGGAGGTTTCCACGTAAAACTCTTGTGCCTGATTTACATTGTGTTATTTATTTTCTGCACTTTATTCTGCAGGGGACCTGGTCCTGTGATCACTGGTAGATACGTACATTCCAACAATTGGTATCAGAGCTTGACTTCTCTATCTGGTTAACACCAAGAGAAAGAAGATCCTGAAGGAATGGCTGCTCCACCCAATATTGAAGAAGGTTAGTCCAAAACTTGTCCACCTAGATTCAACGGCTAATACTATGGATGGTGGAAGACCAAAATGCATGATTATATTATGGTGGAAGACAGCGAGCTGTGGGATGTGGTGCTTGATGGTCCTTACGTTCCTACCAGGACGTGAAGGAAGGAGATCTAACTTGGGAGGTTCCCAAAACTAGAAGGGAATATGATGAAGCAGACAGAAAGAAGATCGATAAAAATTATAAAGCCAAGAAGTTGCTGGTATGCGGAATAGGAGTTGACGAATACAACAAGATTTCATCATGTGAAATGGCCAATGAAATATGGGACTGCTTGAAAACAGCCGATGAAAGAACAACTCAAGTTAAAGAATCAAAGGTGGACATGCTGACTACTCAGTATGAAAATTATAGCATGAATGAAGGTGAAACTATTCATGAAATGCACTCTAGATTCACCTTCATCACCAACGAACTTCGATGCCTTGGTGAGCCCATTCATCCAAGGAAACAAGTTTGAAAAATCTTACGAGTTCTTCCAAAATCCTAGGAAAGCAAAGTCAATGCTGTCACTGAAGTTAGAGATCTGAAGACCCTCACAATGGATGAACTTATCAAAAATCTGTAGACCTATGTGCTGAATAGCCAGCAAGATTCATCTAAGAGAGGGAAAGAAAGAAAAGTTTGTGGCTCTGAAAGCCTCTCCAAGTGACATATCTGAAGATGAAGAGGAGATTGCTTACTTGACTAAAAGGTTTCAAAAGATAATCAAGAAACACAGTGGCTTCCAATGAAAGGGAAACTCCATCAGGACAGCTACTGCGAATGATCTTTGCCACAAATGTGGAAGGCCAGGACATTTCATGAGAGACTGTCCGAATAATAAGCAAGAATACATAGATTATACAAGAGGAGACAAGGATAAGCGTAGGGACCAGGTCCCTGACTATGCTGGGCGAAAGGCCAATGCTGATAAGGTGGTGAAGAAGGCCTTTGCTATATGGGGAAATCCTTCCAGTGACTGTGAGGAGTCCGAACATCATGAAGATGTGTCTATGATGGCTGTCAAGGATGAGGAAAATGTCTCCAACTCAATATTCTCATTGATGGCTAAATCTGATGATGAAGATGACAAGGATGAGGTAACTCTCTTCGATCTTAAAAGTGATTTAGATACCTTGTCAATTAGAAGATTGAGAAAACTTGCTGGTGTTTTGATTGACTCTTTTGATGAGTTAACAATTGAAAACTTGCTGGTGTTTTGATTGACTCTGTTGATGAGTTAACAACTGAAAAATTGCTTTTGAGTGAAAATCTGATCCTCTGTGAAGATGAAAAATCCACCCTTACTTCACAGCTTTCTGAAATGAACATTAGGCTGAGTATTCTCAAAACTGAGAATCATCAACTTGAGGAGGGACCTGGTACCTCGGAGAGTGGAAAGAGAAAACTCAGTAATTCTGAACTTGATCTAGAGGAAAGCCAAAATTTTTTTGAGTCTAAACGAGTCGCTGCTCTTAAGAGAAACTCACAGCTAGTAAAGGACCTAAGCCAAGTCAAACTCGCTCCTTGAAATGGACTGATTCTTCTAAGATTCTTTCCACCTTGGCAAATCAGAAATTTAACAGTGGGAAAGGCTTGGGGTGTCGAAAGATAGAACCTCCCTATAATCCTCATAGCAAGTACGTGCTGTGTCCGATAACTTGTTATGCACCCACTGTGGAAGAAATGGCCACCTGAAGAGAAATTGTGAATCCTTGAAAAATACTAAAGAAAATCAAGTAATGTTTTGTAAAGCTGACAGAAAGAAGGTACCTGGTCCCAACTACCGGTTCAGTAAGAATACTTTGCCACCATGGACTGGAAGGTTTCTCATTAAGCCTCTTGATAGTTTTTGGGAACTCCATCTCAAGTGGGTTCCCAAGGCTAACAAGTGATATGGTATGCAAGTGAGAGGAAGTAGTAACAATCAGTGTTAGTTCATGAATAGAGGATGCTCAAAGCACGTGATTGGGAAAACTGAAAACTTCCTCTCTCTCAAGTCACTTCAAGGTGGAGGTGTCTCATTTGACTATTAAAAAAAGAAGGTATATTCTTGGTGTAGGCACGGTTGGGAAGTCTGTAGAACACACCATTAAGGATGTGTACTATGTCAATGGTTGAAGTGCAATCCTTCAAGTGTTCCACAGATTTGTTATGAATGAAATGAAGCTATGCTCTTATCAGATAAATGTGTTGTCACAAACTTCCTCTCTGGGGTGATGATCTTGACAGAAAAGAGATGCAAGAACATTATGTTGTTGATCTTAACACTACTCGTAGTAACAGTCTCACTTGCCTTTATGGTCAAGGTGTGAATACTGATCAATGACTCAGGAGACTCGGCCATGTAAGGGCTCCTCTGCTGAACAAACTTGTGTCAAGGGACCTGGTCCGTGGTCTCCCCAGAATAAAATTTGCAGATGACAAAGTTTGTGATGCTTGTGCTAAAGAGAAGCAGATCAGACCATCCTTCAAGTGGAATTAGCAGGCTGTTAATCTTCCAAAGAACTTTCGGGCTGAAGTGGTGAATACTACATGTTCTGTGACCTAAAGGATGATATTGGGAACTTTGATCTCAATAATGATGAAAGAGTATTTATACAATATTCTTCCTCCAGCAAGGCTTATTCGGTGTATAAAATGTGTGCATTGAAAAAGATATTTATGTGATTTTTGATGAGTCTAGAAGAATTGAGAAGTAAGTTGCAAAACAAAGAAGATTCAGAGATGGAAGAGCTGCTCCAGATTCAGAGAGATGGTCTAAACAGTGAGCTTGCTGCAGAATATTCTCTTCATGACTCCAGCAATCCCAAAGAAGTTGATGCAGATGATGAACCTGATGAGGGACCTGGTTCGATAGACAATGTTAAACAAAGATGATGCAGTTCAAACTGATAATGTGAATTCTGAAGGTTAGAATGAAAAAGCTGATCAATGTCAGTTTGAAAGAAGCAAAGTATGACACTCGGTTCCCCAACAAGCTGTTAGGTTGTCCAAGTTCCTCTTCAACAATGGCTTCAAAAGAGTTTTGGAAAATGGAAGATCAAGTGGCTGACATCTTCACCAAAGCCCTAAGCAAGGACCAATTTGTCAAGAACGTGTATACACTCATAGTGACTTAGCGGAAGGGAAGAAGATAGCACAGTGTGATCAGGGCAATTGATGTTTGAACAAAGATAGGGACCTTGTACCAGCTCAGAGAAGTTGCTGAAGAAGTTTCATATTATGGATGCCAAGACAATTAATACTCCCATGGGCACTAACTTAAAGCTGGATGGTGATGAACCTGGTTCAGAGATTCCATTCTTGTACAAAGGAATCACATTTGAAGGCTTCTAAGAAAATCTTGAGACATTTGAAGAAGACAGGGGACCTAGTTCTATTCTGTCCATCAGGAGAATCTTTTGATTCGGAGGAATATGGTGATGCTGATTATGTTGGGTATCAAGTTGATAGAAAGAGTATCTCAGGAATGGCTTATGTTCTAGGCGGATCTCTCACTCATGGGAACCAAAAGGCAAGATTCAGTTGCTCTTTCAACAACTGAGGCAGAGTATTTAGCAGGTGAAGCTTGATGTGATCAACTCTTGTGGATCAAGCAGTAGCTTGAAACTCTTAGAAAACCTGACTGAGATAATCAAACTGAAGTTGGGAATGCTGAAACCTGATCGAATGGATCCTGCCTGAAGCAATCAACCCTCTCATGACTATGCAAAGGGAACATGTATCCTTGTTTTTTCAGTTATGTATGTTTTAGCAAGTTCAGTCTCATACCTTTTGTAGGTATACACACATGGAAAAAGGACTGAAGGAAAAGGGAGGTCAGGACAGATCTAGGCAATCACATTCAAACTACAGAGAGGGACCCGGTCCGTTCTCAAAGGTTAGCACTCTTAACATTGCATTTTGAATTATGCATGAGAACCGTTACAATTGCCACATGTCTGTCATTCAGGTATCTGACCGTTGTCCCATCATTTGAATACCAAATGACACTTCATTTCACATAATACACCTTTTCACTTCCTTTATTCTCTATATTTCTTTTCAAATCCCCTTTTAAAATCAGAAATTTTTAAAACCCTCTTTTCTCCTCGCTCAAAAATACTTCAAATTTTAAACCCTTTGTTCCTACTGGAGAATTTTCCGATGGAGAAATTTTTGAGTGTGAAGAGGGACCTGGTCCGACAAGCAAAAAGAAGAAGGTGGAAAAGATGATGTTCAAAAAGGAAGAGGTTGATAATCTGAGAACTCAAAGTATTCTGAATAGGAGGGTGTCTGACGTTAAAAAAAAAGGGAAAATAAAAAAAATATGTGAAATGGTTCCTCAATTATAGATCTATTCATCTCGGAGGCCTTGAGTAAGTTTGATTTTACCAATCTTTCTGTCATGAGAAACTCAGGCTTGCGTTGGAAGCTATGACAGTTGCTCTTGGTAACAGGGATACTGAAATAGTTTTGCCTGAAGGCTAAGATTCTGAAATAGCATAATCAGAGGGACCAGGTTGAGAAGACAACATGAAGCCCGGACAACAAAGGATACTGAACTTCAAGAGAAGCTTCTGAAAATCCATGCTAAGGGATATGTTCTACTAATTCTATTCTCTCAATCCCTTGCTCCTAAGCCACCCCCTTATCTTCCTGAACTACTGTGTCAGTCTTCCTCGTTTTTCTATCAAAACTCAGTGGGAATTGTCTTGGTTCTCATTCTTAATAACATATGCAATGCTTTGATTGCTGATCTTTTTATGAATGAAAAATGCCTTGTTTCTACTGACTTGTCTCATTACTTTATGCATTTTTACTCATGCTCAGTGCTACCCAAGTGGCCATGAATTTGCTTGAATTGCATTTCTGTCAACTTGGTTTACTGCTTTAACCCTTTTTTATGATGCCAAAAGTGGGAAAATTGTTAAGGTATGAGATAAATGCTGTTAGCTACTTGAAGAAGACATGGTCATGCCGATAAGGGGAATCAATCCTAGCTACTTGAAGGGGACATGGTCATGCCGATAGGGGGAAGAAGTTGAAAAAGTTTGTCATCATCAAAAAGGGGGAAAATGATATTTTGTTGCTGATGTGAAGTTAGATGATTTGACAAATTCGGGGATGATGAAAATAAGGGGATCAATCCAGTTACCTAAAGAGTCATGTTGATAGGGGGAACTGGTGAAAGGGGAAAGAAGGTAAATAAGTTTGTTATCATCAAAAAAGGGGAAAATGTTATTTTGGAGTTGATGTTAAGTTTTGATGATTTAACAAACTTAGAGATCTAACAAGCAACCAGATCCTTGTTATTGGGACTGACGACATGGAAAATGAATGAATAAACTCAGTGTGAGGAATATTTATGTGTCATCATAAAAAAAGGGGAAAATGTTATATTCTAGGTATTTTGATGATCTTCACAAATGCAGGGACCCGGTCCCTGGCAGAGTGCTCTCGTCCAGATTCAAAATGGGGTACAGCTGTAAAACTGTCTTGTCAGGTTGGTTGGTGAAAAGTGCAGCGTACTTCACCAATAGGAAGGGCGGACGAGGTTGTTTGTTTCAATGGCTCACAAATGCAGGGACCCGGTCCTTGGTAGAGTTCTCTCATCCAAATTATAATGGTGTACAACTGTAAAGCTGTCCTGTCAGTGGGTTGGTGAAGTCGTCAGTGTACTTCACCAATAGAAACGGATGAGGTTGTTTGTCCAATGGACAATAATTCTTTTTGGTTGATATAATCAAAATGACAAACAACAAGGAGATTCATTCATTCAAAAAGAGAGAGAGCTAGCAAGTCTTTTCAAGAACTCACAAAGAAAACACTGCAAGGGACCTGGTCCTGGAAAGACTGCGTATGTGAAAAGTCAAATGACAGCTGTCTAAAAGTTGTCACATCTGACATGGTTGGTGCACAACTTTTCAGAACAGCAGGCTCTCAGCCAATGGTGTCGTCCCAAGGAGTTTGTGTCCTTTTGATATAGTCTCTTCTCCAAAAAAACACAAACTCAAGATTTGGCAAACAAAAAATTCATAAGCTTAAAAAGAGAAGGCCATCTTAAAGGAAGAACTCAAGCACAACAGAACACATACAACAAGGGACCTGATAGATCAAAGAAGAGCAATCTTTATCCGCTGGTGTTGTTGAAGCTTGTAATGTGCTAAACTTGTAGGATTCGTTTCACTCTTGTTAGAAATGTTTCAAATCTTTGTGTGAGTCATTGTAAGAACATTGTTAGAGTTAACTTTGTGTCTTACGGTTAAAGTCTATATTAATCAGTGAGGGTTAGTATAGTGGGCAATGGATGCATTGCTTAGACTCATTAAGTAATAGGCGTATTACTTAGTGTGAGATTAAGAGTTTAATCTCAGTGTTGTGGTTGTAATCTGTGTTTCACTTTTGCTTGAGAAGATTAGTGAAAATAGTTGAAAATCCTGTGTGACAGGTCGTGGTTTTACTCCCTTGAGCAAGGAGGTTTCCACGTAAAACTCTTGTGCTTGATTTACATTGTGCTATTTATTTTCAGCACTTTATTCTGTAGGGGCCCTATTTCTGTGATCATTGGTGGACGCGTATATTCCAACAGAGGTTCACCAAACAAATCTGGAACTCGACCGGATCAACGAAGCGCTGGTTGATGATCCTGGTTACCTGTATCTGCATCATGAAAGATACAGGCCAAATGGCATCAGTACATTGAATGTACGAGCATGTAAGGGGAATACTGAACATAACCTGCAAGCTTGAACTGATAAAGAAGGAAACATACTCACCTCAACTCTACTCAACTCAACCTCAACTCATGGATACTCAACTCAATGCAGTATAAAAACAACAATAGAAATATGTTGTTTACACAAATCATTTAAAACAGTAGATAACAACTCAATGTATTTAAAAATACAAGAATAACTCGGTTTGTATGTAAAGATAAAAAATAACTCTGTTTGAGAAATTCTCTAACCGACACCCATGACTATGAGCTATGTGATGATACAACGTCTCGTCCACGATGCTAGAACAGTCCTATACCTTGACGGGGTATAGAACTCCTCAACTAAGTGGATCCACTAAGCTATGCATAAAAAGCAATAAGGAATCATCTAAAAAGTATGACCATTTCTACCCACGTTGGCTACATGGTTTATGGGGGCTGTGAGTTGTTTGAACTCTCCCCCATATCGGTGCTCAATACTACTCCCAAAATATAACTTAGCTCATATGTTTTTAAAAAATCATTTCCTCATCCTCAACTTTGAGATTATTACTCGAAAGGTTTCTCTTAAAAGAGATAGTACTCAAAACTCCTCATGAACTCTTTTGGAAATCGGTGTTTCCTCTCTTCTTAAATGTTAAAACATTTAAACTTGGAAATACTTAGTTCCCATATATCATTTTAAAGAAAATGAAAATAAACTTTACTCTTTCTCAACTTAAGTACTCAAGTCTTAAAACAAGTTTAAAAGATTGTAAAAGTCTTCTCAAAATTACTCGAAAGAACTCTCAAGACTTGACTCTTAGCTCTACCTTGAATTTGAATTATGAATTCAAGGTTATGATTCATGTTATGAATGATCTCTCGATGTTTAGATATAGTTTAGAGTAGTTAGAATCATAAAGGAGTGAAGGTATCCTTTAAAAGAACTCAGACGACCAAACAACGGAAAAAGGGGGTGGGGGTAGGCGACCCTGGCGCACTGAGTGGCGCAGGGCGCCAGCCCCTGCCCAGGTTTTCCAGATGAATTTTCTTTCTCATTTTCTGACCCTAATTCACCTATAATCGAATGGTTTCTTCCCAACTCACTTAGATTCTAATACTTAGCATAAGTACATGATAATCTACTCAAAAAAACCCTCAAATCACTAATATTCATCTCAAGAATTCATCAAAACCAAACAATCAAGATTACAAATGGAATTTCAAGAACTCAAATCCTTCAACTTTGAGAACGAAATTGCATTTAAAATAACATGACTGGTGTGTGGGTGAATGAAACCAACTCTATGAGAACTAACATACCTCTTAGGGATCAAACCCTTGGTGAAACAATCCTCGATTCGCAAGAAAACTTGATAAACGCCTTGAACCTTCCCTCTTTTCTCCTCTTCTCTTCTTGAACTCTCTTCTAAAACCCTAAGCGTAATTAGGATTTGTAAAACTGACCCAAATCAGATTTGACCCCAAAATATTATTAAAACTCGGTTTAATCTGATTGGGTAAGTAAAAGAGCAAAGTACCCCTCACTCATTCAGGTAAGTTTCCTTCACTGGACAGGCTAACTTCAAACTGGCATATCTCCCTCATACAAGCTCGAAACTTAGCAAACTCAGTGGAGTTGGAAAGAGGATTCCAAAACCTTTCATTTGATATCTATGGGTCACCTAACTCATCCTGTACTGAAAGTTATGGTTGTTTGAAGTTGATCCAAAACTCACAACTTAAGCATAATTTGAAAAATTTCAGATTTGGCTCTTTCCAAATTAGTTCTTTCTAAATTTAGCTCTTTCTAAGGCGGGATGTTACACAATATGTCTAAGCAAAGCAACATACCTCAACCAAAATTCACACTTGCTAAACTTAGCATACAATTCACGATCCTTGAGAACTTGCTGCACAATCCTTAAATGTTCTACATGCTCATCCTCACACCGTTAGTAAATCAAGATATCATCAATAAACACAATCATAAACATGCCAAGATATTTCTTGAAGACTCTATTTATCAACTCCACAAATACCGCCGGGGTATTAGTCAAACCAAATGAGATCACCAAGAACTCATAATGACCATACCGAGTTTGAAAAGATATAGTTGGAATTTCACTCTCCTTCACCCTCAATTGGTGATAACCCGACCAAAGCTCAACCTTAGAGAACTAACTCACTCATTGGAGTCGGTAAAACAACTGATTATCCTTGGAATATGATACTTAGTCTTTATGGTAACCTTATTCAATTGTCGATAGTCAATGCACATTTAGAGGGAACCATCATTCTTTCAAACAAACAACACCGGAGCATCCCATAGAGAGATACTTAGTCTAATAAAACCCTTATCTACCAAATCCTTCAACTAATCATTTAACTCCTTAAGTTCTGCTGGGGCCATACGATAGGGAGGAACAAAAAAAGTTGTGTTTCTGGGAGAAGGTCAATACCAAAGTTTATTTTCCTTTCGAGAGGAATATCGGGAAACTTATGGGGAAACACTTTTGGAAACTAACTTACAATCGGAACTGACTCAAGAATAGGGGTTTCAGAATCTGTATCCCAAATCCTAAAATGATAATAAATGAAATCCTTAGAAATCATTTTCCTAGCCTTTAGGAAAGATATGAACTGACCCTTAAGAACATAATTCCCCCCTTCCCATGACATGGTAGGTTCATCCGGAACCTTGAATGTGACCAATCAGTTCCTAAAACCTATGGAAGCATAACATTCACGAAGCCAATCCATCCCAAGAATAACATCAAAATCTAACATATCAAGCTCTACAAGATAAACATGAATGACTCTATAAGAAAAGGAAATAGGACAATTTCGATAAACTCTTTTAGCAACAATAGATTCACCAATGGGAGTAGAGACATGAAAGTAATTAGAAAATATTTTGGGAAAACCATCAAATCTCATAGTTACATAAGGGGTAACAAAATATAATGTAGCACATGGATCAAGTAAGACATAAAAATTGAGGTGAAAGACTTTCAACATACCGATTACAACATTCAGAGAACCCTCGGGATCCTGTCGAGTCTGCAGAGCATAAAATATGTTTTTCTTTGGAGCACCCAAACTAGAACCACTAGGCTAAGCTTGCCTACTATCCCCTCCCTTAGTAGCAAGCAATAGGAAATCTCTCATCTTGTTACCATTCTTTCCACAACTAAAGAAACCATTCATGCCGGCCAAACATTTCCCATCATGCTTCTTGCCACACCGTGTGCAAGTAGGCACCAAAGATCCTCCACTATTTCCTCCTTGAGGATTAGGGTTAGACACCCTTTATTTTTTGAACTTAGAGGTCGAGCCATTAGAAGAACCTTGATCAGAAAACATTTTCTAGAATTGAGGACGCACATGTCCAGCGGACCTTGAATGAAAAAATCACCATCACCGGTCCTTGCCCTCTTGGAATCTCTTGCCCTTTCCTTGAGGTTTTACTCTTCAGTTTGTTTGGTATGTATCATCAAACGGGAGATATCCATATCCTTAATCAACATGGAGGTTCAACATTCTTCGACAACCAAGTCAGAAACACCTGACACGAAATTACTCATCCTTGCCCAATAATCGGCAACCATAGTCGGAGCATACTTAGCTAATTGAGTGAACTTTATAGCATACTATTTCACACTCATATTGACTTGACAGAGATTAATGAACTCAAGCACTCTTGTGTCTCTCATCTAAAGAGGAAATAAACGATCAAGAAATGCTCCTTTAAATTTCTCCCAATCAAGAGGACCCGCATCAAACGTCCTCTGTTCCTTACATTGGTTGAACCAAACTTGAGCAACACCCTTGAGTCGATAAGAGGCAAACTCTGCCTTCTCCGCTATAGACCATCCCATGATTCCCACTATCGTGTATGCCTCATCAATGAACTCTTAACGATCCTCATAAACCTTAGAACCATGGAATTTAGGAGGATTCATCCTAGTGAAGTCTCTTATCCTTGTTGTCGTCGTACCCATATTTGGGTTTATAGGAGAAATGGCCTCTTTATTAGCTTAGGCCGTCATAGCTTGGGACAACAGTTGGAAAGCAGCTTGGAAATCAACATAAGTCACTTGCTCGGACAAAGGGTCAACCGGAACTTGGGGAACCTCAAGC
>JAJONR010000457.1:0-185606 GCA_029582245.1 Solanum etuberosum | reverse complement strand
GAAAGAAGAAATGGAGTTCCCACACACAGTGTATTCCCCCATCTTTGAGAGTTTTCACATTGTTACATTGTTGAACATTCTTGGAGAAGTTTCGGATCCGGACTAACTTCGCCAATTGGACTCCATGTTGAGTTTTTGGAAACGTATAAATTCATTTTTTGAAAGAAGAAATGGAGTTCCCACACACAGTGTATTCCCCCATCTTTGAGAGTTTTCACATTGTTACATTGTTGAACATTCTTGGAGAAGTTTCGGATCCGGACTAACTTCGCCAATTGGACTCCATGTTGAGTTTTTGGAAACGTATAAATTCATTTTTTGAAAGAAGAAATGGAGTTCCCACACACAGTGTATTCCCCCATCTTTGAGAGTTTTCACATTGTTACATTGTTGAACATTCTTGGAGAAGTTTCGGATCCGGACTAACTTCGCCAATTGGACTCCATGTTGAGTTTTTGGAAACGTATAAATTCATTTTTTGAAAGAAGAAATGGAGTTCCCACACACAGTGTATTCCCCCATCTTTGAGAGTTTTCACATTGTTACATTGTTGAACATTCTTGGAGAAGTTTCGGATCCGGACTAACTTCGCCAATTGGACTCCATGTTGAGTTTTTGGAAACGTATAAATTCATTTTTTGAAAGAAGAAATGGAGTTCCCACACACAGTGTATTCCCCCATCTTTGAGAGTTTTCACATTGTTACATTGTTGAACATTCTTGGAGAAGTTTCGGATCTTGGACTTGAGGTTTTAGGATGCTAACTTTAATTTTGGCATTGGGTATTGCAAATTGGTAACAATTCACATGGATAATATTTTTGGTAACAATTTATTACTTTTCGCTATGTTTGGCTAAAATCCCCTACCTTAGAGGTGTGATCATGTAGTCAAATGCATTAATTAGCTTATGGGTATTGTTAATTGCTGAATTTATTGTTGCTTTGAAATGGGTTCAATTGTTTGTTCAGGTTTTAATTGATGAACTGAAGTTACAAATTCATTTCTAGCTTAGCTCTTTATGTTTGCTTGAGAAAGAGGTATAGAGTAGAATGAATGATTGATAGTTGTATTGATTTGCATCTTTACTACCCAGCTTGAAAAAGTGGTTGATTAAGGAATTGGGTTGTTGGTATTGTTAAGCTTGTTGAGGTTTTAGAGAACTCAATCAAACATGATAGTTGATCGAGAGATGACTACTATATTCAAAACCTATCCTACCCATTAAGATTCAACAACTTAAAGTTATTAGTAATTACCCATTAAGTGAAATTAACATTTGATCAATCGCATTCCTAATGTCCTCTTTCTAATCGTTCAAGTCCCGTGATAATTGTTTTGGTTAGAACTTGGTTACTAAATTCCCCTCTAGAAATCGATAATTGAAACTTCGTGATTTATTTTATGTTGCGCAATCTTTTACTTCTACGAAAAATTAGAACACATTTTTACTTCTTAACTGAATTCTTCACGTATCACTCCCTGTGGGATCGACCCCAACTCATCGTTGGGTTTTTATACTTGTTAGCGACTGCTTACACTTTGAATCGGAAGAAATGTAGTTGAACGTTATAAAAAATGACGCCGCTGCCGGGGAAGTGGTGTTTAAAATTCTTTTATTAAAGTATTTTTGTGAACTAATTTTGTTGTAGTAGAATTTTCTTATTTGTATTATTGTTTATCGCTCTAAACAGGTGAAGATATGAGCGTGAATATGAGAAATGCAAGTCAACTTGGGAACAATGATTACATCGGAAACTTGCAAGATGTCAATGTGCATCAATTGGGAAGTGTTGGTGCTATTTGATTGCCCCATACTGTGGGCAATGCGGTGTTTCATGTGACCAATGATACACACAAATTACACCTCCCTAAAGAAGTATAAGCGGTCCTTGCCAAATAAAAAACCCAACTTGTAGGTTGGGGTCGATCCCACGAGGAATATGATTCAGACTTAAACTTAACATACAATTATCTCCGTTTAGTCAAACTATTTATGAGAAAAGTAAACAAGGGGGCTTTTGTAACTAGAATAACATATTGTTGATTAAGTAACAAGTAAACAAGATTCACAATTTGAGTTATCAATATAAGATGGAAACTAGGGTATATGTGTTCTCCACAAGCTCATAACGCTATAATCCTAATAATAGTAATCATATCCTAGTGTTTGACATGAAAGGTTGGTAAGTTAGGTATCCCTAAGTGATTGGTCTTTCAAAAAAGGAATTTCACGACGCAACTTGGTCTGTCTACGGGTGTATGCTTTACTAACCCTTACATTTTCTCCAGATTAGTCATCATATCAATTTAACTTAGTTTTCACCCCCACTTCAATTGAAATCAGACTATTAGATAGCATCTTTAACTAAATCTCTGTTGTTTAATCATTTTCTCATTCGTTACCTCCTTGGTCTGGCAAGTAGGAACGAGGCATGTTCTAACGTTTGCAACCATTAAAAAACTTCTAAACGAAAGGATTAACAATACATGCATAAACACTATTTAAAAATTACTTAATTATTATTCATACTTTGTTAATTGCTCCTGGTTCCCACAACCCTTGTTGTAGATTTAGCTACTCATGCTTGAGAGTTCACAATTAATAATTAAGTTGAAAGAATTCATGAACTTACAGTTAGAATATATGAAACCTGAAATCTTGAATTGAAATTCAAAGTGAAAATTGTATAAAACGATTTTCGGAAATTAAATTACTGAGTGTTTGCAAAATAATTCCCAAAAGACCAAAAACTAAAACCTTACAATAATGTCTAACAAAATAAGAAGAAGAAAAGAACCCGAAAAAATATCTCCTCTAATTGATCTTTCCCCAAAATAATTAGTTCTATGGACTATTTATAGATATAGAAAACCCTAAATAAAATAACTGTGTCAAAATTAAATTAGGAATCCAAAATCAAAAGGAATTGGATTCCTTTTTTTTTCCGCCTGGTGAAGCTGTCCGCATGAACCGCCTCAATTTTGAGGGGCTTGATTAGTTGCCATGTGGCAACTGCAGGTGATTTGAATCGCAATTGCAATTTCAATTTCAGCCGCCTTTTCCTCTTAGATATAAATATATTATTTTATTCAATTTAATCTATTAAGCTGCCTGCTTAATTTCCTTATTCAACATTTCATCTTAAATTCGTTTTAGCTTCAAACTTCTTCATTTTTCCACCAATTTAATCCTACAAATAAAATATACTATTTAGCACAATTCATAAAATCTAAGATCAAAAAGAAAAAATATAAATAATAAATGTGAGACAAATAATGATTAAAATTATGTATTTTGGCTTCACATTAACACCCCACACTTAAACTTTTGTTCATCCTCGAATAAACATTAAAGCTCATCTCAAAAAATCAAAATAGGAATGTCATCACTTTTGTTAATACAAACAATTAGGCCATATATCAATTTTAAAACATCAAGTAGATTTCTCAGTCATTATGCAAGACATCCAAATAAACAACAAACCTCTAACCTCCTAACCTCAAGGAAGGACTTTGAACTCATCAAATTTAAGCTTACTCACCTACTCTCATCAAAGAAACCTAATAAAATCACCTATCTATCATGAAATAAGTGCCCTCACAAGAATAAATAGTCCACACACTCTATTCAAAAGATTGAATATAAATTAAGGACTTAGCATGAAAGAACAACTCACACTTAGAAATAAAATTCACATGTATGCACAAAGAACCATATGCTTGCCCATTATGTACATCTACACTAATTAAGCATGCTTGAATAGAATTAAATAGGACTTTAACGGATTGTAATGTAGGATAGGGGACGGGTAGGAAAACTATATAATAGTGACTTACACTTCCTTAAGCACTTTGCAATTTTAGACTTCATCACCCATTATTTTCTTCTCTTTATTTTCAGCCCTCTGTTCAACAATTATTTCACAAGTAATGCTCATCATCTCAAGAATGCTTCAATAATTTTCTTTTCTTTTCTCTAGTTTTCCTTCATAATACCCACCCTCAACTTACGTATTTTACATGCGTTAAGGTGCACGATATCCTAGGAAGGACCAGGGCCATTATCAAGGTAACTTTTGAAGTAGCCACTCTCAACTTAGGCTTTCGGCCCGAGTTAAAGTGCACAATGTCCAAGGAAGGATCAGCGCCAACACAGAGTTTTGCAACTTTTCTAGGGAAACGTGGGATGTGTGGATCTCAATCATGGGTCATCTGATCTTTTACATCTTCTTGTTCCGTTAGCTACAAACCAAGCATTTCCACCATTTTCTACTTCTACCATTGTTTATTTTCTTCTTACATAGTGTATTAAGGATTTCTTTTTTGCTCAAATAGAATAATGGTATCAATAAAGAGGGATTCGGCTCGATCATGTGGTTTACAAGAAAAATATAGGCTAAAAGGCTCAAAAGGGTTAAATAATGATATAATATCTGAAAAGGCTAAAATTTACCAGACAAATCAAAGAAAGCCTATTTTCATCTCCTAAACAAGGCAACACTTTTTATTTCGCTTCAATAACATGTAGGGCAAGTTCTAGACTAAGAGGTAAAACATGGAATAAACAAATTCTCACCACACATGGCACAAGTATCAATCAAGATGGATCAATTCCACTTCTAAGAGAGACAAGATCATAACAATCTACAAAATAAAATAAGCTATATAAAAAGTCACAACCATGAGCTTAGGTGTCAAAAAGTCCGCAATTTCCTTATCAATCAAGCATTCACAAGAAAGTACTACTAAAAAATTAGGCCTAAATAGCAAGTATCACACCACTCAAAAGGGTCTTTTCTTTTCTCTCAAAAAAAAATAATCAAAAGAAAACTTATTCCTAAAAAGAAAAAAGACACTCGGTTCAAAGGGACTATCCTCAGGAAAAGAACCGAAAACAAAAGCCAAGGAACTCATCCTAAACAACGAAAAGACTCAATAAAACAGTAAAAACTAGGAATTAATTCCCACCCCACACTTATAAAGATGCTATGTCCCCAAAGCATCAAATAAAATTTAAAACAAGGGTTAGAAAAACTTCATGAGGCCTTTAGGCCTAGCTAGTAGCATGTTCTCTTAATTTTAATCAAGGATCGTCACCCCACACTTAAGCTCAAACATGCTCCTTTGCTTCAATATTTTTTTTGGGGTACTCAGACTTCCCCTCATCTGCAAAAATAAGACCAAAAGAAAAAAAAAACACTAATAAAATAAAAATACAATAAAATAAGAAGTTACACTACTAATTGGGTTGCCTCCCAATAAGAGCTTAATTTAACGTCGCGGCACGACGCATACACCTTAGTTACTCAAACTTCACTAAGATCTCATTCCTCTATTAGACAACCTCCTTGAACCTGAGCAGGCACATTAACAATTCTAGAAGGTTGAAATTTGGTTTCATCTCCTTGACCCTCTCCAATTGGATTATTGTGTACCCCTTGATTAGCCATTTTCCTTAAAGTTTTTCTTAATTCAGGATCGTAGGGGGTCAAGGGTTTGCCTCAACTCCGTGTACTTGGCATACACTAGAGTTGAAACCTGTAGAAAATAAAAACTAAAACAAAAACGTAAAATTGGAAAATACTTGATTAAATTTCAACAATGTAGTTAGTTTAATCTAAAAGTCGTATTCTCCGGCAGCAGCGCCAAAATTTGATACGCCCAAATTACACCTCCCTAAAGAAGTATAAGGGGTCATTGCCAAATAAAGAACCAACTTGTAGGTTGGGGTCGATCCCACGAGGAATATGGTTCAGACTTAAACTTACCACACAATTATCACCGTTTAGTCAAACTATTTCTGAGAAAAGTAAACTGGGGGATTTTATAACTAGAGTAATAGATTGTTGATTAAGTAACAAGTAAACAAGATTCACAATTTGAGTTATCAATATAAGATGGAAACTAGGGCATATGTGTTCTCCATAAACTCTTAACGCAGTAATCCTAATAATAGTAATCATATCCTAGTGTTTGACATGCAAGGTTGGTAAGTTAGGTATCCCTAAGTGTCTGGTCCTCAAAATAAGAAATTTCACCACTCAATTCGGTCCGTCTACGGGTGTATGCTTTACTAACCCTTACCTTTTCCCTAGATTAGTCATCATATCAATTTAGCTTAGTTTTCACCCTCACTTTAATTGAAATCAGACTATTAGATAGCATCTTTAACTAAATCTCTGTTGTTTAATTCTTTTCTCATTCGTTACCTCCTTGGTCCGGCAAGTAGGAACGAGGCGAGTTCTAACGTTTGCAACTGTTAAAAAGACTTCTAAACAAAAGAATTAACAATACAGACATAAACACTATTCAAGAATAACTTAATTATTATTCATACTTTGTTAATTGCTCATGGTTCCCACAACCCTAGTTGTGGATTTAGCTACTCACGCTTGAGAGTTCACAATTAATAATTAAGTTGAAAGAATTCATGAACTTACAATTAGAATAAATGAAATCCAAAATCTTGAATTGAAATTAAAAGTGAAAATTGTATAAAACGATTTCCAGAAATTAAATTGCTAAGTGTTTGTAAAATAATTTCTAAAAGAGCAAAAACTAAAACCTTACAATAATGTCTAACCAAATAAGAACAAGAAAAGAACCCTAAAAAGTATCTTCTATAATTGATCTTTTTCAAAAATAATTATTTTTATGGACTATTTATAGATATAAAAAACCCTAAATAAAATAATTGAGTCCAAATTAAATTAGGAATCCAAAAACAAAAGGAATTGGATTCCTTTTTTTTCCGCCGCGTGAAGCTGTCCGCGTGAACCGCCTCAATTTTGAGGGGCCTTGATTAGTTGCCACGTGGCAGCTGCAGGTGATTTGAATTGCAATTGCAATTTCAGCCGCCTTTTCCTCTTTATATAAATATATTATTTTATTCAATTTAATCCATTAAGCTACCTGCTTGATTTCCTTCTTCAATCTTTCATCTTTAATTCTTTTTAACTCCAAACTTCTTCATTTTTCCACCAATTTAATCCTATAAATAAAATATACTATTTAGCACAATCCATAAAATCCAAGCTCAAAAAGGATAAATATAAATAATAAATGTGAGGCTAATAATGATTAAAAATATGTATTTTTGCTTCACATCAACCAACACTATGTTGCAGCTGTTGCAAATGAAAGGTTTCTTTGGGGGGCTTGCTCATGAGGGCCCTCATGACCATATTCACAATTTCGTGGATCTGTGTTGACCGTTTTCCTTGAAGAACATCACTCAAGAGTCATTCCGACTCCGTTTGTGTCCATTTTCTCCAATGAAGGAGGCAATGAAGTGGTTGACCGAACTACCAAGGAAATCTATCACTTCTTGGGAGGAGCTCACAAAAGTATTTTATGAAAGATTTTTCCCTCCCTCGAAGATGGTTAAGTTGAGGGATAATATTCAGAATTTCAAGTAGGTTGATGATGAGCCCATCCATGAAACGTTGTTGAGGTTACCAAAGATGCTTCTCCAATGTCCTACCCATGGATTTCCGGATAATGTGCTCTTGCAATATTTTTATCGGAGTCTTGACACCGTCAACAAGGGTGTCACTGACCAACTTAATCTGGGTGGGATCATGAGAAAACCATTTGACATAGCGTCAACCTTGCTTGTTGAGATGACCAAAATCAATCGTGCATGGTATACAAGGGATGATCAGGTGTCTCCTTTGAATCTTGGGCTGACCAAGGATCAAATGGAAAAAAACCAAGAACATCATGAAAACATAGCCAAGATAATGACCCAAATGGACCTATTGACGAAACATGTCATGCGAGGTGGTTACAAGGCTGTGAACGATGTTGGTGCTAATTGTGGTGTGATTCTTGATGACGTACAATTTTAGGCCATGTACAATGAAGAGGTACAATTCTTGTCAAACTAAGCAGGGGGTTCTCGTCTGAGCTATCCAAAGTCGGGTGGGAATCAAGGTTGGAATATAGATCGTGATGATGGTTGGAGAGATCGAGACCAAGATTGGCGTGATCGGGGTGCAAATTGAAGATAGAGATGTTCATAAATATCGTGATGTGCCCCCTCAAGAACTTCCAAAGCCAAACAAAAAGCCGATCCTGAAAACTTTTGGACTAAGAATATGCTTGCCCGCATCCTAAACAAGGTGGAAGGATCAGATAAGATACTCAAGGAGATGAAGGATGATGTATCGTCTTAAAATCAAAAAGTGACCTCACATTTTGTTTCCATAAAGCAGCTTGAGACTCAAATGGGTCAAATCTCGGCTCACTTAAATCCAAGACAAAAAGGGGCTCTTCCAAGTGATACCTTAGCCAACCCGAAGAATGAGGTGTGAACTCATGGCCACGTCGTGCCATGATGTTAAATAAGGCATTTCTTGGGAGGCAACCCAAGGTTTAGTTTTTTTTCATTTGAATAACATTTATTGGATGTGTAGGTTGAAATTCAAATTTTGGAGAAAAAGGTAATTGGGCGAGCTAAAGTCCACTCGGCGAATCGCTGAGTGGCTCAGCGAGCTCGATATAGCTCGCCTTTTGAACTAGCTGAAAGGCTAGTTTTCTGTTAAATTCAGCGGGCTAAAGTCCATTCGGCGACTCACCGAGTTTATCAGTGGCGTTAATAGAACTCACCGATCAAGGCGCGAATTGAAGGGTCAAGGGCCTTTCAACCTTTTTAAATTAAAATCCTTTCCTTATTTTGAAGTTTTTGACTCTTGCACTCTTACAATCAAGACTTAGATTATATTTTAAATTTTAAATTTTGTGGGTGTCTTCGTGTGTGGTTAGATTTTGAAGTATTTCCCATCTTTTCCTCTTTACCTAAGTGTCTCCATGTCTATAATTGAGTTTGGTTTTCCGTATTTGTTTTAAATGCATAATTCGTGTTGAGCATCTGTATGAGTAGTTTATGAATCTATTATTTTCCTTGATTGTGTGCCAAATTGCTTTTGGTTTTCCGTATTTATTTTAATTGCATAATTCGTGTTGAGCATGTGTATAAGTAGTTTATGAATCTATTATTTTCCTTGATTGTGTGCCAAATTGCTTTTTGAAATCAAGCATGTGCGATAACTTGTTTAGCCTAAATTGGTTTGAGTTTCGCATTTGAATTGCTTGAATTGTGGGTGTGCATGTTGGGTTTTGTGAGGGTGAAGTCTGAGTAACCCAAATTCCACCAAACAACTTGAATTAGCCTAATAATGGATTGTTTGACGTCATTCTTAAGGGCAAAATCGTTGTTTGGTTGAATTCAGATCAATTTTTTTTGGGGGGGGGGGGGGTTCTTAGTACCCCGACATAGATAATCATTGTGGGTAGGATTGAATTGCGTAGACTTGTACTTGAAATTGGTTGTCATAGGCTGTTCATTTAGAATTGGATTTTGGATTGGGAAACTGGCACGTCAGGCCATTTGGTGAGCTGAATCGAGCTCGCTGAGTGACTTGGTGGTCGCCAATTGACCTCCTTATCACTTTTTTGACCTGCAATGTTGGTGAATTAATCTGTAACTTTGTAGACTCGGCGACTCACTTTTACGCCCAAATTACACCTCCCGAAAGAAGTATAAGCGGTCGTTGCCAAATAAAGAACCCAACTTTCAGGTTGGGGTCGATCCCACGAGGAATATGGTTTAGACTTACGCTTAACTCACAATTATCTTCGTTTAGTCAAACTATTTTTGAGAAAAGTAATAAAAGGGGTGGGGGGGGATATGTAAATAACATAACAGATTGTTGATTGAATAATTAAGTAACAACTAAACAAGATTCATAGTTTGAGATATCAATATTAGATAAGAACTAGGGTATAAGTGTTCCCCACAAGCTCTTAACGCAGTAATCCTAATAATAGTAACTCTATCCTACTGTATGACATGCAAGGTTGATAAGTTGGATATACCTAAGTGATTAGTCCTCCAAGTAGGGAATTTCACCTCGTAACTTGGTAAGTCTACGGGTGTCTACTTTACTAACCCTTACCTTCACCCTGGATTAGCCCTCACGTCAATTGAGTTGGGTATTTGCCCTCACATCTATTGATTAAGGTCTGCCTATTAGATAGCAGCAAATCCTTAACTAAATGTCCGTTGATAAATCTTTTTCTCATTCATTACCTCCTTGGTAAGGCAAGTAGGAACGAGGCGAGTTCTAATGTTGGCCTACGTTAAAAAGACTTCTAAACGAAAGGATTAACAATACATGCATAAACACTATTCAAGAATTACTTAATTATTATCCATACATTTTTAATTGCTCATGGTTCCCACAACCCTAGTTGTGGATTTAGCTACTCATTCTTGAGAGTTCACAATGCATATTAGGGTTACTAAAATAAATCATGATCTTACAATTAGAATATATGAATACTAAAATCTTGTATTGAAATTCAAAGAGAAAATTGTATAAACTTGCTTCTGGAATTAATGTGCCAAAGGTTTGCAAAATAATTCCAAAAACCATAAACAATAATCTCCAATAGAGTGTTACTCTCAAAAACGGAAATTGAAACTAGTAATTATAATAGGTAAATCCTAAATAAAGTAGGAAAATGAAATAAGGAAAATTTGGCTTAGACGCGGTTTTGACAGACGACAAGACCTACAGACCGTGGATCGACCTACGGTCCATGGGTAACCTCTGTGGGTCAGCACTTGGTAGATATTTCAGATTCTTCAAACACAGTTGCCACCTACGGTCCGTGGATTGGCCTACGGGTCTGTCTTGTTCCTCTGTGGTTCAAGTACTGGAACTCAACTTTCTGATCAAAACGACGGTTGTGCAGGACGGTCCGTCATTCACTCTACGGGGTGTCGTTTGCCTCCGTGGTTCCACACTTGGTCAGACTTACTTGAACTCACATCCACGATTCTTCACCTACGGCCCGTCACTGGAACGACAGTCCATGGTTGGCTCCATCGACTACTACTGCTGCCACTTCAGTTCTTTTCTCTCTCAACCGCTTCCGAACCTATTTCCTTCAAAGATTACATAAAAACCATCATATCTAATAACAATTAGCCCAAGGCTCACACAAAATCCAAGTGAAATGCATCAAAAATACCGTAAACTCACGGTATATCAACACCCTCAACTTAAAATTGTTGTTTGTCCTCTAGCGACATACTAAATCTCTAAACGACACTCATGTAGAAGCAAACATACGAACTCAAGCAATCACATGGCTTTCTAAATCAACTCTTTCCCTTAGTGCAAATCTTTTCTTTCAGACTCAATAAGCTAACTCATGCGGATCAAAGCATGACATAGACAGACCAATATATATCAGCACATACACTTTCAACCATCACCAAGGTACTAACTCTCCAACAATGTAACTAGTGCCCTTACCTCAAAGAAATCTTTTTTCACACGAAATTTGATTTTTAAGCTTAAGCATTCGGTAAACACTCACACTCAGAAGTGAATTCAAATATGGTTAGTGCTCAATACCATAGGCTTGCCCTTATTTTTACTGCATAGACTCTCCAGACTAGTCACTAGGATCACTATAGGACTTTATTAGCTTGTAACGTAGGCTCAGGGTCAGGTACTATACATTTGGGTACTTTTGGTGACTTTTCTGCCCTCCTTGACATTACATTGGCTATTTAACTCTTTTCTCAACCAATTCTGGCATATTTTTATTTTCTTCTCTTTTCCTTGACTTACTTCAGCACAGATGTGACTTTGACTTTTTCATTCTTCTTTTTCCACTTTTTCTTTTGCTTTTACTTCTTCTTTCTTTGTTTTTCAGCATCATTATCACTCTTTTTGTTTCTTTTGAATTTAGTCACACCTTTTTCTATCCTTTTTCTTCTTCTATACATAACTCTTTTCATACCCTTTTCTTTCAGTTTCCTTTTTCATAGCCACCCTCAACTTATGTATTTTGCATGAGTTGAGGTGCGCAAAGTCCGAGGTCAGACCAGGGCCGAGATTAAGGTAACTTCTAACTTAGCCACCCTCAACTTAGGATTTTGGCCTAAGTTAAGGTGCACATGTCCAAGGAGGGACCATGGCCAAAACAGTCTTTTAGGGAAGGTGAGTTAGGTGTATTGAAAGAAGTGGTATTCATTAGGCTCAAACATAGGGATCAAAGGGAGCGTTTAATTCTTTATGTTGGATACTTTTAGGCTTAAGTGGACTTATTTGAACAAGGGCCTATGATCATTTCCCAATTCCTAGCCTAGATTATCTTAACTGGACCAGTGATGCAAGTTCTAGATTGGCACATACTGCATGAAGATACAAAATTTCCTCACACACACTTGGCACATTGTTTCATTATCGAATTATTGAAGCACCTAGTATAAGTTTTAGCTTAAGCCATGCTATCATACCGGTTCCTATCATGTCACATGAAGATCCAAAACATTCTACTCATTAAGCCTATGGATCTAGCACATTTCAAAAAAATTCGGACAGGTATCAATTTCATGCTCTTATGCCATCATGCTTTCATTCTTTCTATCTACTTCTACACACATACAATCCTACACATGTCGTTTCAACATAAATGAAAAATGGTCCCTTGGGGAAAAGGAACATAGGCAAGAAAACCCCAAGGGAGGGTTATGAGTTGGGTTACTCAGACTTCACCCTACAACTCACAATCCCATTTTCCCCACCCCCACAAAAAAAATTGTGCAATTGTCCTCAATGCACAAAAAGAAATAAAATATGTAAGGCAAAGGGTGAAGCAAACCTGTGGCGCATAAGCGCCGACGACCCATCAAAAAGCGGGTGGGTCCGATTTCCCGGAAACCACATGATCAGCAATAATGACACCCTCATCAATAGTGGGAACACCATCAGTAGTGCTCCTCGAACCTATTACACCCGTAAACTCCATTTCACGGGCTCTCCTCCATTGCAACTCCTCATCAAACAAAGACTCTCTCTGGGCCACCTCTACCTACTGCTTCTATTTCTTTTTAGCTCGGTGGGTCTCCTCAACATCTGAAGTCTGCTCAGAAGAGCAGTGGCGCTTCCTAGCCGCACGGGAAGGGTCGAGGGGTGGTATAGTATCACAAAAAAGTGCAGACATCACCACTTCATCCTCTTCAACCTTACGTGTGGGTTCGGGGAAAGCCTCGGCAGGAGCAAGTAGGGCATCAACATCTAACCGGAGCCTAGTCAACTCCATCTGGAAAGTAGTCATATCAATAGCGGGGCCAGGCATCTCCAGTACTCCAAGCTCGAACGCATCTAACCGCTTGTAGATAGCCTGAATCTTTGTGTCCATCATCCACTCTATACGTTCCTCAAACTCCTCAACAGATCGCTGCATCCAAGGCCTCATGTGCTGCAACAAGGTGGCCATCTGAGTCTCTAACTTCTGGACTCGGGCCAGAGGTTCTAAAGCAGGCCCTGAAGGGGTAGTGACTCGTGACGAGTTAGCAACCTAACTAGTGGAAGTGGAGGGGGGAGCCTGTGCATCTACTGTAGTGGCAGTCATAGTGATGTCAACACCCTGCTCAACATGAATCTGCTCCACATCGGCGGCCAAGTTAGCACCAAAAGGAGGTAGGTCAACCCTTGGTCCCGTCCCCGGTGCTGCGGGATTAACATCATCTTTAATAAGGCCGATGTCCACAGTCTTCACCACCTTGGTCAACCTGTCACAATCCCAAATAGGCACTGAAGCCTCCCTGCACAGATGAAAGATGAGACAAGTGAAGTGCAAAGTAGTAGTAGTCTTGAAAGCCCCCTCATGAATCTCAGCAATCAAGATGCGGGAGAAATCAAGCTCTAGCCCCGCCATAATCGCTGCTAACATCATATCCCTATCCCAAGTCACAACATTGTCCGCCTGTGTAGGGGACAATATAGTATGAACTATGGACAAAAAGAACTTCACAAAGAAGCTCAGGGTTGCCTTTATGATAGGCAATGTGGTATTTCACACCCACTTGGTGCTCTCTCGCTCCTTGGCTATCTGATGGGCCATCCATCTCAGTAAGGCCTCTCGCTGCTCGGCATCCCTCTGAAATGCCCCACTCTGAACCACCCACATCCTATAGTCGTACTCCGCTGTATTAATCGGTAGAGTGTGGGCTGCGCTGTAAATCAAACGGTGAAAGTAGTCTCAAAGATGTGAACGAAGAAGTTCCGCACCAGTGTGGCCTGAAGTGATGGCTGAGCTAGTGGATTCACCTGTTTGGGCATCATATTTTGGCAGTGGTGGTGTAGGAGGCATATAACTCACGGGTCATCTCCTCCCTAAACTTTCCTGGGCTCCATGCCATTCAATCACACTTGTGCCTCTTGAATAGCTCCTCAATGGCGGGTACAGTATGAAGGGTCCCTATAAGTACCCGACGCTACTCCTGCATGGTCCTGGCCTACTTCTGCTGGTCGTTCCAGTTCTGGCCGTCATAGTAGATTTGGAACTTGCCCTCAACACACCACCTATTTTGCTCGGTTGTAAGAAGAACGAGGAACATCGGTATGCCTGGTGGGTCATGAGCCTCGCCAGAGCTAGTGGAACTAGATGCGGAGGCTGGTGTACGGTTCAAACATGAGCCGGTGTGTGACTTTGAGCCGGACTGTGACTTTCCCAAATGTTGGACCCTCTCCTCAGACTGGGGGGTAGGTGCGGGACTGGGTGGTTCCTCCTCCGATACGACAACCTGCCTATTACGGCGCCTCATGGTCAAGGGTACAGTGAGGGAGCCTCTAGTGTGCTCTGGTGCGTACTCCTCTCTACTGGATTCATTAATGAGTCAGAGTGAAGGTGCGACCGACTTTGACTTACCCCTCTTCTGAGTACCGGGTGCTTGTTTAGGCGCCATAGAACATGTGGAAGCGTAGTTAGTACTTAAAAATGTAAAAAAGAACCAAGAAATAATTTAAGAACACCATTTGGACCTAGACAAAATATAATTTTTTTTTAGAGACAGTAGTTGTTTTTTGACCAACGGTGGGTACCTACGGTCTGTCGATGGAGAGACGAGTCGTGGGTCCCTTTCGTAGGTCAGAGAGTCCATTTTGGGGTCTCTGATGTTGGAACTACGGACGTGCAGAACGGTCCGTCGATGGAATGATGAACCATAGTCCATGCCCTCGTTCGTAACTTAGCAAATGTTTGAGTGCATTCTATTGACGGACCATGACCTACGGTCCGTGGGTTGAGGCCGTCGACCAGTGCTGTGCCAGACTTTTGATTCCAATTTTTCATTGAACACATTAAACACAACATTCAACAACTAATCTAAGTCTAAACATGTATTTCAACATATTATGTGGTAGTTTTTCATCCTTAGGGTTTCGATTATGCAAAATTTGACTTCCAAAACAGAGACAATGAAATCCTAAGTCAAAACTTTCAACTAGACATATCAAACCCAATTATTTAATGTAAATACCACCACACTCACACACCATCATTCCAAGTGTAGTATATGAAATAAATTTCAATAATTTTACACATGATTAACTACCTAAGGTCAAGTTCAACTTTGTGACTTCAAATTTAAACAATGAAAAGGAATTCAAAGTTGTGGTGAAATCATTTATCTTTCAAGTAAGAAAAGTTGGTGAATGCGTAGTGTAGTAAATTCTGTGTTCCTTAGACCGACCTTGACACCGAACCCGGACTTGAATGTTCTTTTGCAAGAGAGGAATTTGGTGAGGAAAAGAGTATTTGGAAGATTTGGGAGAGATTGGGGGAAATGGAATTAGAAGAGGAGAATATATGGCAGTAATGGGGGATTTTAATGGATGAATTTGGGGTATCTTAACGGTTGGAGGAAAGAGAGAAATGGGGGTGTATATAAAATGAAGGGTTTTTATTTTAATTGAGGTCCGGGTCAGGTCGAGTAACCCTAACTTGGACCCACGAAACCCCATCGACGGTCCGTGGGTCAACCTATGGTCCGTCGTTGGGTACCATGGTTCACTCTAACACTTAGTAAAATTTAGAACACGTACCTCGGATCTACGGATGCCATCCAAAGTCCGTGGATGGACCTACGGACCGTCGATGGGAACCGTAGACCACTGCATCAACTTAACTTCTAGAGATTTTTCTTTTCTTCCCTACACACATCTCAAATATTAGGATTCTCTTTTTATATTTTTTGGACACTTTTTAGACACGGACGCTATTCTACCCTTGTCTATGCAACACTAAAAACTCTAAACTAAAAACTCTATCTAGAAATCTAAAAACAAAGAACAATTCACTATATTGAAAAGAAGACTCCTATAGTTGGCTAGATTTTACATCTTGAGTTGCCTCCCAAGTAGCGCTTGATTTAACATCGCGGCACGGCGCAGACACCTTGATTACTCAGACTTCATCAAGACCCCGCTGCTCTATCACCTCATTTACACTCTCAAATTGCCCCAGGTAGTTCTTTATTCGCTGACCATTCACCTTGAACCTCGTTCCTTTATTGTTCTCGAGTTCAACCGCTCCATGTGGAAATACTTGGGTTACTTTGAATGGCCCGGTCAACTTGGACTTGAGTTTGCCAGGAAATAAGCGTAACCTTGAGTTAAATAATAACACCCGATCACTGGAAGCAAATTCATGGTTTTCGATCTTCTGATCATGGTACTTGTTCATGTTCTCCTTGTACAAGGCTGAACTTTCATAGGCTTTTAGGAGAAACTCATCAAGCTCATTCATTCTTTGACTCGATGCGGCGCTCCAATCCAAATTCAGCTTCTTGAGTGCCCACATCGCTTTATGCTCTAGCTCTACAGGCAGATGACAAGACTTCACATATACAAGTTGGTAGGGGGACATACCTATGGGAGTTTTGGATGCAGTGCGATAAGCCCATAGAGCATCATCAAGCCTTCTTGACCAATCAGTTTTGTTGGCATTCACGGTCTTTGCAAGGATTTTCTTTATCTCATAATTTGACACTTCTACTTGCCCACTCGACTGAGGATGATAAGGGATTGCTATGCTATGACAAATACCATACTTCTCAAGCAACGCCTTGAACAACTTATTACAAAAGTGAGAACCTCCATCGCTAATGATTGCCCTTGGTGTACCAAATTTGGAGAAGCTATTCTTTTTCAAGAATGCGGTGACACTCTTTCCCTCATTGTTTGAAAGCACGAGTGCTTCCACCCATTTCGATACATAGTTAACCACCACAAGAATGTACTTCACCCCATTCGAACTCACAAACGGACCCATGAAGTCAAGACCCCAAACATCAAAAAGCTCAATCACCAGTATTGGGTTCATTGGTAGTTCTTGCTTTCTCGAAATTCCTCCTTCACGCTGGCAACGATCACAAGACTTGGTGAAATGATGAGCATCTTGGTGGATTGTAGGCCAGTAATACCCACACTGCAAAATTTTATGGGCAGTTCGGATAACACTATGGTGCCCACCAACAGGCGATGAATGACACGCTTCTAGTATACTCATCATCTAAACCTCGGGCACATAATGACAAATAATCCCATCAGCATAAACAGGAAACAAGTAAGGCTCTTTCCAAAAGAATTTCTTTACATCCGACATGAACTTTTTCTTTTGGTGGAATGATAAATCCGACGGCACCAAATCACTTGCCAAGTAGTTAGCAAAGTCTGCGAACCAAGGGATAAGGTCTTATGAAGCAGCCAATACCTGCTCGTCAAGGAACACATCATTAATCTCAATTCCATCTTCTAGCTTGATTATAGCTTCATCCTCTAGTCTGGACAAGTGATGCACGACTTGATTTTCTGTTCCATTTATATCCTTTACCTCAAAATTGAACTCTTGCAACAAAAGTACCCATCTAATCAATCTTGGTTTTGCATCCTTCTTTGCCATCAGATACCTCTATGCAGAATGATCAGTATGTACTATTACCTTTGTACCAAGGAAACATGATCTAAATTTTTTCGAATGCAAAAAACACAGCAAGTAGTTCCGGTTCAGTCACAGTGTAGATTTTGAGCAACATTCAAAGCTTTGCTCACATAGTAAATAGGGTGAAGAATCTTCTCTTGCCTCTGTCGTAATACTACACCAATCGCTACCTCACTTGCATCGCAAATCACTTCAAATGTTGTCCCTAATCCGGTGAAATAATGATATGTGCCGAAGTTAACTTTTCTTTCAACTCTCCAAATTCTCTCAGACAAGCATCATCAAAATCGAACTTACACTCCTTCTCAAGTAACTTGCACAATGGGTATGCAATTTTAGAGAAATCCTTTATGAACCTCCGGTAGAAACCTGCATGCCCAAGAAGACTCCTAGCACCTTTTACAGAGATGGGTGGAGGAAGTTTTTCTATTACCTCAACTTTAGCTCTATCAACTTCAATACCTTTCTGTGAAATTCGGTGACCCAGAACTATACCTTCTTTTACCATAAAGTGGCATTTTTCCCAGTTTAGCAAGATTGCACTCTTCGCACCGTTTTAGTACCTCAATTAAATGTGTCAAATAGTCATCAAACGAGTCACCTACTACCGAACAATCATCCATAAATACCTCTATTGTGTCTTCCACCATATCTGAAAATATTGACATCATGCAACACTGAAAGGTCGCTGGAGCATCACATAACCCAAACGACATCCTTTTGAAAGCGTAAGTCCCATAAGGACAAGTGAAGGTGGTCTTCTCTTGGTCTTCCAGAGCTATGGAGATTTGATTGTAGCCCAAATACCCATCTAGAAAACAATACCAACCCTTACCAGCGAGACGATCTAACATCTGATCCATGATCGACATTGGAAAATGGTCATTCTTTGTCCATGCATTCAACTTGAGATAGTCCATACACACTCTCCAACTAGTCACCAGCCTCATTGGAACAAGCTCATTTTTAGCATTGGGAACCACAATAATTCCTCCTTTCTTTGGCATGCACTAAACTGGGCAGACCTAACTACTATGAGCAATGGGATATATAAGTCTAGCATCTAACGACTTAATGATCTCCTTTTTCACAACTTCTTGCATTGGGGGATTCAGTCTCCTTTGATGCTCAATACTTGCTTGCTGTCTGGCATGATTTGAATTTTGTAAGAACAAATGCCAGGTGGAATCCCAATAATGTCCGAAATAGTCCATCCTATAGCCCTCTTAAACCGCTTCAGCACTGATATCAAAACCTCTATTTTCCCTTCACTCAAGTCAGCATCAATAATTACGGGCAAAGTGCTATTTTTTCCCAAGAATACGTACCACAAATGGGATGGAAGGACCGTAAGTTCCAGTTTTGGAGGCTCATCAACAGACGGTTTTGCAGGTGGGGTGTCTCGATTCTTCATGTCTAATTCCAACCGCTTTGGTTTGAAACAGTACTGAAACCTATCAAGTGTAGCAACTCAACTAGCTCATCATATTCATCAATTCCATCATGGTAAAAATTCATTAGCACATCTGCTAGTGCCTCAACACCTAACCTCTCTTTAATGGACACTTCAGATTCTTGCTCCATAATATGATTGACCACTAATACCGACTTAAGATCACTCTCATCCTTCATAGACCTATAGATGTTAAAAGTTACCTCCTCATTATTTAATCGGAACTTTATCTTCCCTCTCTCCATATCGACCAACGCACGCCCAGTAGCAAGAAATGGTCTTCCTAAGATGATGGGAACCTCAAAATCAACCTCATAATCTAGTATCACAAAGTCCACCGGAAAGATGAATGACTCCACTTTCACAAGGACATCTTGGAGTACTCCAATAGGCTTCTTCACAGTTCTATCGGCCATAAGTAAACGCATCGCAGTCGTCTTTGGAGCTCCTAAACCCAATTTCTTATCGATCAAAAATGGCATTAAGTTAATGCTGGAAGTGTGCCAGGCTGGCGTGGGTTCACAGTAGCGGAAAAATGACTAAACTGCTGCTCAAGTTGCTTGATTGACACTGCATGGGCATCAACTTTCTGACCAATTCCAGATAAATCATTATGCATCTCCTTCACATTTTCATCTGTCGCATCAAATCTCTTCATCATCTTTTGCATCATATCTTTAATGCGAGTCATACTTGTACTAACCTCTCTATTAGCAGATGGAACATAGGGCCGAACCTTATCATTCCTGTTGCCATAGTTGTTCCAATTGTAATTATTATCACGGTTGTAGTTCCTATCCCGGACATAGTTTCCATCACGGTTGTAGTTTCCATAGTTTCGACCTTGGTTTCTTTGACCTTGGCTCCAATTATTCAAGTAGCAACCTTGGGCGTTGGTTCGGAAACCCCCTGTCTGATCATTCACTAAATTCGCATCCTCTGCATAGTAGTACTCCTCAACTGGCGGTGGTGGAGCTCTAGGTAGATAATTTACCGTGTTCACTTTCTCTGCACTTCCACTCACATATTTTAATACCAAGCAAATTTTTGTCCTCATTTGGGCCATCTCTTCACGGATATCATCATTCGATTGACTTGTGCAACTTGGACAGCAAATGTGCTTCTACCAGTATTTGCCTTTCTAGTGCTCCATGCTTTATTGTTCTTGGAGATCCTTTCCAGTTTTTCAGCAATCTCCACAAAGGTGCACTCCCCATAAGATCCTCCAGCAATAATATCTAGCACAACATTTTCATTGTCATCCTGTCCTCTGTAGAAGTACTCCTTTAGTGACCCATCATCAATACGGTGGTTCGATACACTCCTCATGAATCCAGTGAATCTGTCCCACAAACTACGTACTAACTCTCCAGGTAGTGCCATGAAGTTATTTAGTTTATCTTTGAAATTCAACTTTTTGGACACCGGAAAATACCTCGCCTTGAACACCTTGTGCAGTTGGTCCCATGTATATATTGAATTGTATGGCAGCTCAGAAAACCACACAACAGCATCACCAGTCAACAAAAGTAGGAATACTCTCAAACCTATAATGTTCATGTCCAAGTCTGGCCGTCCCACACTACTCGAACAGACTCTTGTCAGTTTAGCCATGTGAGCATATGGATCTTCCGAAGGTAACCCAACGAAAAACCCTCTTGCTGTAAGCATTGGCATTAGACTGCTGGTCACCACAAATGAATGTCTCGGAGGTAGTGGAGGGAGAACAATAGCACCAGTTGATCCAACCGAGTCATAGTCAACCCTGTAGTTATCACGAACCCTCAGTGCTGGCTGGTTTTGCACCCTTTCTGCATTTTCGATTAGATGACCATCCTGAACTTGAGCGGACACATTAGCAACTCCAGGAGGTCAAAAACCAGCTCCATCCCCTTGACCCTATCCGATGGGATACCATAAGATATACGCCTCTCCTAATAATTCTTCTCAAAGTTCTCCTTAATTCTGATCGTAGGGCGCTAGGGGATTTCCTAGACTCCGTGTACTTGACATATACTAGAGTTGAGACCTGTAGAAAATAAAAACAAAACAAAAATGTAAAATTAGGAAATACTTGACTAAAGTTCAATAATGAAGTTAGTTTAATCTAAAATCCTTATTCCCCGGTAGCGGCGCCAAAATTTGATACACCCAAATTACACCTCCTGAAAAAAGTATAAGAAGTCGTTGCCAAATAAAGAACCCAACTTTCAGGTTGGGGTCGATACCACGAGGAATATGATTTAGACTTAAGCTTAACTCACAATTGTCTTCATTTAGTCAAACTATTTCCGAGAGAAGTAACAAAAGGGGGGATTTGTAAATAAAATAACAGATTGTTGATTTGAATTACTAAGTAACAAGTAAAAAAGATTCGCAGTTTGAGATATCAATATTAGATGAGAACTAGGGTATAAGTGTTCCCAGAAGCTCTTAACGAGGTAATCCTAATAATAGTAACTCTATCATATCTAGTGTTTGACATGCAAGGTTGATAAGTTGGATATCCCTAAGTGATTGGTCCTCCAAGTAGGGAATTTCACCTCACAACTTGGTAAGTCTATGGGTGTCTCCTTTACTAACCCTTACCTTTACCCCGGATTATCCCTCACGTCAATTGAGTTGGGTATTAGCCCTCACATCAATTGATTGAGGTCCGGCTATTAGATAGCAGCAAATCCTTAACTAAATCTCCGTTGTTTAATCCTTTTCTCATTCATTACCTCCTTGGTAAGGCAAGTAGGAACGAGACATGTTTTAACGTTTTCCTACGTTAAAAAGACTTCTAAACGAAAGGATTAACAATACATGCATAAACACTATTCAAGAATTACTTAATTATTATTCATCCGTTGTTAATTGGTCATATTTCCCACAACCCTAGTTGTGGATTAAGCTACTCATGCTTGAGATTTAACAATGCATATTAGGGTAACTAAAAGAGATCATGAACTTACAATCAGAAATGATGGATACCGAAATCTTGAATTGAAATTCATAGAGCAAATTGCATAAACTCGCTACCGGAATTAAAGTTCCAAAGGTTTGCAAAATAATTCCAAAAACCAAAAACAATAATCTCCAATAGAGTCTAACTCTCAAAAATGGAAATTAAAACTAGTATTTATAATAGCTAAATCCTAAACAAAGTAGGAAAAGGAAATAAAAAAAATTTGGCTTAGACGCGGTTTTGATAGACGACAAGACCTACAGACCGTGGATCGACCTATGGTCACCTCTGTGGGTCAGCACTTGGTAGATATTTCAGACTCTTCAAATGAAGGTTACCACCTACGGTCCGTGGATTGGATTACGGTTTATCCTGTTCCTCTGTGGTTCAAGTACTGGAACTCAACTTTCTGATCAAAATGACGGTTGTGCAGGACAGTCATTCATACACTCTACGGGGAGTCGTTTGCCTCCGTGGTTCCATACTTTGTCAGACTTCCATGAACTCACATCCACGATTCTTCACCTACGGCCCGTCACTGAAGCGATGTTCCGTGGTTGGCTTCATCGACTACTACTGCTGCCAGTTTAGTTCATTTCTCTCTCAACCGCTTCCAAACCTATTTTCTACAAAGATTACATAAAAAATATCATATCTAATAACAAACAGCCCAACACTCACTCAAACTCCAAGTGAAATACATCAAAAATACCGTAAACTCACGGTATATTACTCGCTGAATGGCTTTAGTCTTGCCTGTCTGACTTTCTTTTTGGCTGTTTATTTTTGTAACATTCAACGAAGCACCCTGTAATCACTGAGTGAACTCAGAGATGGATGAGTCGGGAATTTCGATTCATTTAGGGCTTATTATTCAATGTTTTAGTGTCCTCAATGCCTATTTTATGCTGATAACTCATGTTAATATGCAGCAATGAAGGCTTAAGGGAAAGACAAGGACATTACAATGATAAAATGAGTGAAAAAGTTGGAAAAGCTAAAGAAAATAGAAGCTGGAGCTCACAAAAGCAACTCGGCGACTCGCAGAGTAAGCCTCCTGCTCACCTAAAGTTCCAGCGAAGTGGCCCATGTTCCAAACTAACTTGGTGAGAAAAAGGAAGATTCAGTGACTCTTCAAATTGATCGGTTATTGCGATCAAGCTTGCCTAAACTTCTAGAACAATTTGCTACAGTAGTCAAGCTAAAAGGAGAGAAGAAGCACAACTCGGCGATTTGCCGAGTTGATCGATGAGCTTGACTAACTTCGCCAACTAGAATCCGTGTTGTGTTTTTGCGAACGTATAAATTCATTTTTAGAAAGAAGAAAAAGGGTTCCCATACAGTGTATTCCTGAGTCTTTGAGAGTTTTTACCTTTTCACATCGTAAAACATTCTTGAAGAAGATTTGGATCTAGAATTGGAGATTATAGGATTTTAACTTTGATTTTGGTATTGGGTACTGCAGATTGTAAGCAATTTAGATGGAAAATATTGTTGGTAACGATTTTGTACTTTATGCTATGTTTTGCTAAAACCCCTTACCTTAGGGGTGTGATGATGTAGTCGAATGCATCGATTAGCTAATGAGTATTATTAATTATTGGTTTTAATGTTGTTTTGAAATGGGTTCAATTATTTGTTCATGTTTTAATTGATGAACTATAGTTACAAATTTAGTTCTAGCTTAGTTCTATATGCTTGCTTGAGAAAGAGATATTAGAGTAGAATGATTGATTGATAGTTGTATTGATTGCGTCATCAAAATCTAGCTTGAGAAAGTGGGTTTGATTGCGTCTTACAAACCCATCTTGAGAAAGTGAGTTAATTAAGGAATTGGCTTGTTTGGTAGTGTTAAGCTTGTTGAGGTTCGAGAGAACTCACTTAAAATAGGATAGTTGATCGAGAGATAGCTATTGTATTCAAAACCTAGCCTACCCATTGAGATTCAACAACTTGAAGTAATTAGTAATTACCCATTACGCGAAATTAATATTCCATTGATCATATTCCTAAGGTCCGTTCTCTAATTGTTTAATTCCCGTGTTAGTTGTTCTTTGTCACAAATTGGTTACTAAATTCCCCCATTTGATATTAATCATTGAAACTTTGTGATTTAATTTTATGTTGCAAAATCTTTACTTCTACAAATGATTAGAACACATTTTTACTTCGTAGTTGAATTCATTACCGTATAACTCCCTGTGGGATCGTCCCCAACTCTTAGTTGGGTTTATACTTTACAGCGACCGCCTACACTTAGAATTGGATAAAGTATAGTTGAGCTTTATTTAAAATTATGCCGCTGTCGGGTTGGAAATCTAGCACGTTGGTACATTTGGCGAGCTGAGTCGAGCTCGCTGAGTGACTTGGCGGCTCGCCAATTGACCCTTCTTATCACCTTTTTGACCTGATTTGTTAATGTTTTACTCTGTAACTTTTGGCGATATGCATGTGCTCGTAGAATATACTCGATGACTTACCGAATGGTTTCAGTCTTGCCTTTCTGACTTCCATTTTGGCTGTTTCTTTCTGTGACATTCGGTGAAGCAAGCTTTGGTCGCCGAGTGAACTCGGCAACTCGCCGAATGGTCTGTGGTATCGCCCTTTTGTGATTAAATTCTGTTGTTTTCTTCTGGAACTTTCAGTGAGTCCTCTACTACTCGCTGAATGGCTTCGGCGACTCGCCGAGTGGTTTGGCGAGTTTTCTTGCATTCTTTTTGAAATGATATTTTGCTAACCCTTTGCAACCGCATGTGTTTTGTTTGTGTTTTTCTACAAATATTGCTAGACCAAATCTTCTGGTCAGAGGTCCAGTACCCCAAAAAAAGGCAAAAGGGGTTGTTATTGCATCAGAGGTCACACCGCTTTGGGCTACGCATCCTAAACCTCCCCAAGGGAGTGTGAAGGGGAAAGGGAAGAAGCAAGTGATGGCTAGTTCCAGTTCCAGTTCGGGCTCAACGGATAGCATGGGCATCGACTCTACTCATCTTGCCTCCTCCATGTCTGAAAGGGAGGAAGCTGCAGGGTGTAGAACTCCAATGCATAAATGACAATTGAGGGAGGGTTGCTAAAGCGGAGGCGTGCGGAACTGCGTTCTAAAGCAGTTCATGATCCATTGACCATACTTCCAGCACATCAAGCACCTCCTACACCAACAGCTACTCAAGCAACTCAAATGCCACCATCCCTTGTACATCCTCCTCGATCTATTAACCGACTGAAGGACGCTGGCTTACGGACCATTTTAGAGGATAAGCGGTTGTCTACAGATGGTGTGATAGACATGTATCCTGATGTGTGGGAGATGTGCGCTTCCATAAATTAAAATAATTCACTCAGCCTGGAATTCCATATGTTCCTTCCTAGATTTGGGAATTTTATGAGAGCTATGCGAGGTTGTTCTCGAAAGGGAAGAAGAAGGCTGGGTTGATGGCACCGGTAAACTATGTAGAGGTGCAGGGCAAGAAGGTAAAGTGCAGCGAGACCGACATCAATGATTTGCTGGATTGCACTACGTGCAAAATCTATTATTTGGCCGACATGATCAAGACCAACACTCTGGAAGATTTGAAAGAGAGGTTGGCCCCGTTGCTGAGCGATGCTTCTCCTCCTTGGATAGAGGGGGATTGGTGATTTAGAAGAAGGATTTACATGTGGCTGCTCGTTATTGGTTTGGGTTAATCTGCAGCACCCTAATGCCTTCTCAGAATGAATCAAATATCTGGCATCCTAAAGATTCATTACTGGGTTGTACTCTTGATCGGGAGCAGCTGAATCTCAGGGTGATTATTTCTCAGGAGATGTTGATGAGGAAAAAACAAAACCAAACCTCATTACCATTTCCAGTGCTAATTAGTGATCCGTGTCATCAGGCTGGTGTGCCCTTTGTGGCAAAGACATATACAGAGGTGACTCCGGCATCGTCGGTTGATATTCGAAGGATTGAGGTTGAGTATATGAAGGATGAAGTGGAGAAAAAGAAGAAGGCTCCGGTGGACACCTCTCCGGTGGTCGATGTTGAGGCCATGGAGGTCGATGCTACTCAGTCTACACCGGTAGTTCAGCCGACAGGTATACCCAACTCTTCCACCTCTAGTGCACCTACCCTTGCTACTGTTTCATGTACCCCTTTGGCACATGTTATGATCTACAAGATAGGAAACCTTACCTATTCGACTGATGTGAGGGCTGCGAGGGTTGAGGCCACTGTGCTTTCTATGATCGACCGCATGATAGGGGCACCATTGGCTCCCATTTGGGAGTAATTAAGAGAACAACGGGAGATGATCATGGCCCACGGGGCAACATTGGATGCTCTCACTGTTCGAGTTAAGGTGTGTGAGACGTCGTACCATGACTCTATGGATGTGAGAGCCTTGAAGGCTGATATTATTGGTCTCTGACGTGATGTCGAGGAGTTGAAGTCCACCGATATCTCGATGTTGTGGGGCAATGTAAATGTGCCCAAGGACACTAGTGTCGATATGCCAGTTGTTTCTAAGATCCCTCTGGCTACTATGACTAGAGATGTTGTTATAACTGATGATCATGGAGAGTTCGACACACCTGAGAAAGATGAGGAGGAGCTAGGAGCACGTGATGAGGCAGTGTTTGATGATCTAGAGGATGACTTGGTATGGGTAGCTATGGAGGCCCCAGTGTGTGGCACATCTATGATTGGCTCGAGTGGGTCTCAGCCCACAGAGGAGATAGTTGCACAGACGTCCATAGTTGGAGTCGAGGTGGGTAGTGATGCCCAAACTGAGGCCATCCCAGATGTGCAGAGTTCACCAAGGCTTAGCCTGGCCGGAGATTTTTACTCTCTCCACTTTCTTTACTTTCGATACATTCAGTTTTTAGTGCATATTTAGGACACTGTATAGTTATTTTGGTGGGGTGAAGGTATTGTTATACCTAGCGTTTTGGTTGTTTGGTTGTAATTTGTTTTATTTTTACTTTTGGATATTTTGTGTTTGACTGTTTTTGTTCAAAATCTCCTTGTTGATGGAATGTGAATGAATGTTAGCTTTATTTTATTGGTGTCTCTCTTAATTGTGTTATTGTGTGTGATTGATGTTCTCTTGTACATTTGAGTGTCTGTTGCAACCAATACCGATCACTTGAATAGTGCACTTGATGAATGATATGTTTGTGCAGGTCCAATGAGGCTATTTGAGTTGCATAACTCATGTGTGAACTCTTAGCATCTAACTATGACTTATCGATTGTCGAAGTAAGTCTTGTATTGATCGTTGCACGTGAGCTTAACTTGTAGAGTCATGATCGATGATTGTGTTGAATGCCTTGTGTGGTGAGGTTTACTTGAAATATGTGCATGGCGATACCTAGAACTTGCCCCATTTGTCCAATTGACTAATTTTGGTGCATAAAGAAAATGATCTTAGGCATAAATTTTGAAAGTGAACCTAATTGCTATACCTTTGTGTGACCACCTTCTGAGTGTGTGAACCTAGCTTGACACCATTTGAGCCTAACCTTTTCTTTGGATGAAACATGAACAAAAATGACCTTGTCCTCCCCACCTAAAACCTTCTAGAAGCATTGGTTTGTTTGAAGAGCCAACTTAGGCCAAAATCCTATGTTTGGGGTGTGGTAAGAATGAGGAAATAAATCGAGCAAGAAGTTCATGAAATTCACCCTTGGGAGCTTGTGTTGAAGAAAATTATTGAACCCCTCCATATAAAAAAAGAGAAAAAGGTGGAAAGAGAAAAAGAAATGATAAAATTATATCCATTGAGCAATGTGGTGGAAATAAAAGGGGTATCTGATAAGCTATACCAATAATCTTGTGTACTTTGAATATGCCAAGTATGAGTTGTGAAGATGAAAAGAATGAAAGAAAAGGAGAAGAAGTGAAATTTGATCCATGCTTGATGAAGATAGAAGTCACTAAGACGAAATGATTATACCCATACCCTCAGCCTAATTACAAAGCTTGAATGGCCTTTTTAATCTTGCATAAGCCGAGTGATGTGTTGGTTGGAAAATACGGGCAAGCCTATAGGTAAAACCGTGCATGTTTTTCTCATAGGGAGTGCGATAATTGAAATCCTTAATTGTATTCCTTGATTGGCTTTATGAAGAGCGTGGAATCATTCTCGATGTGAGGGCATTCAAATACTCTTGTTGAGCATAAATTTGCATTTAAAGTGAGCATTGTGAGCTTGAACTCTATTTGATGATAGTTAGTCATAGTTTGAAACTTTTAGTGCACAATTGAACATTACATGTGTAGATTTAACCTTGTGTGCATTCATGTTGAGTCTCAAGGAGCACTATTTGTAGACATCCCTATTGACCTGATTGATCTTGTGTTTTACTTGAGGACAAGCAAAAGTTTAAGTTGGGGGTGTTGATGAATCGGGAATTTCGACTCATTTAGGGTTTATTATTTAATGTTTTAGTGTCATCAATGCCTATATTGTGCTCATAACTGATGTTAATATGTTGATATGCAACAGTGAAGGCTTATGGGTAAGGCAAATACATTACAATGTTAAAAGGAGCAAAAAAGTTGGAAAAGATGAAGAAAAGAGAAGCTGGAGCTCGCAAAAGCCACTTGGCGACTCACCGAGTAATCCTCAAACTCGCCTAAAGTTCCAGGGAAGTAGCCCATGTTCCAAACCAACTTGGCTAGCAAAAGGATGATTCAGCGACTCACGAATGGATCCGCAATCGCATTCCTGCTCGCCTAAACTTCAAGAATAATTTACTGCAGCAGTCGGGCCGAAAGGTGAGAAGAAGCACAACTCGGGAGTTGATCGTCGACCTTGACTATTCTCACTAATAGGACTCCATGTTGAATTTTTGGGAACGTATAAGTTCATTTTTTGAAAGAAGAAAAGGGGTTCCCACACCGTGTATTCCTGAGTCTTTGAGAGTTTTTACATTTTCATATTGTAAACCATTCTTGGTGAAGATTTGGATCTAGAATTGGAGATTATAGGATTTTAGCTTTGATTTTTGCATTTGGTACTGCAGATTGTTAGCAATTCAGATGGAAATCTTGTTGGTAATGATTTCTTACTTTTCGCTATGTTTGGTTAAAACCCCTTACCTTAGGGGTGTTATTATGTAGTCGAATGCATTAATTAGCTAATAGGTATTATTAATTCCTCATTTTAATGTTGTTTAGAAATGGGTTCAATTGTGTGTTTGTGTTTTAATTGATAAGGTTAACAAAAGGGCCTAGCTCCTCCACTTCTACTGCATATGTTCCTGCTACTACTTCCCATACACCCTTGACACAAGCCATGATATAAAAAATGGGCAACCTTTCCTCTTCGGCCGATGTGAAGGCCTTGAAGGTGGATGCCGCTCTGCCATCGATGATTGACTGAGTGATAGTTACGGCATTGGCTCCCATTCGAGAGGATTTGAGAGTACAGCGGGAGATGTCAGGACCCAGGGGTACTCCCTAGTGTATCATGGGGTATAGAACCCCAAAGAATTCCATACAAGCCACTTAACTCTCATAACATAAGAAATAGAATAATAAGAGTAAAACGATAGTCCAAGTCCAAAATATTTTATAAAAGCAAAGCGGAAGTCTAAAACACTTGTCTCATCATAGCCATCTAATACAATAAAATGAAATTGGGCCTAGCCCATACATCATGTACAAAAGAGAAATATATCAAAAGGAACTACAACAATTAAAGTCCGTCCTCGAAGCATGAGGACTCACCAAAGCTCGGAATATCTTAAGGCGACCTCTAGCCACGAAACTGATGATCTTGACTGTCGGACCTTACATTTGGGGAAATGTAGGCAAGATTATGCGTTAGTAGAAAATAATGTACAAAGTTTGATAGCCATGCATAAAACATTTAAATCATGCTAAAAAGGTACATTTCATTTCATGACATGCAATTGACCAAGGTAAAACATGATATAAAAGAGTTAGAAAACATAAGTCATAAGATCATGGTCAATGCAAGCTAACTTCCTCTTTAAAACCTTTGAACTTATATGCGATACTTCTTGAAGTAACCTTAGTTCATTCTTAATGTGGGGAATTAGCCTTCACTGACATAGAGACCATGTGAGCTATAACATGATCCCCTGGTGTCTCCTACACCGAAAAGGGTTTTCCTACTTCCTAAGGTAAGGATCATGAACTTCTAGCTTAAGTGGATCCACTAGCTAATGTATCTTGAGACAATCACCCTATGGGGGCACATAAGTTAGGGATATGGAGATTTCTACTAGAAACCCGGGATCTACTAACGGGGGAGCTTCCATCTCATGAGATTGCTTCTAGAAACCCAGTCTCTACTACGGGAGAGCTTCCATCCAATAATCAATATCGACTCGATGCTAAGCATAAATCCCACGGAATAGTCATCTCTTACTTGACTTCATTATTCATGGAAAGGTGCCCTTGTACAACCAATCCAAGCTAGTTTCATTAAGATATCTCTTACTCTTTGATTCAATTAGGTGAGAAAGCCTTTCAACCTAAGAATCCTTTATATAAGAGAAAACCTTTCACATCATGCTAGTATGTGCTTATGAGAATACCCTTTCACAACACAACATCATCATTGGTACTTTACTCTCAAAGCACCCTTAAAACATTTGCATAGATTTCATAAGAAAAATGCATAAATCCATAATTTACCTCTTGAGGTTCAAAACTCACTTTCAATCATCAACACTTATAAAATATGGGTTAGATATGGATTTCATTATAACTACATGTAAAGCTTGCAATACATGCTTAATTTCATAAAACTCTTTCTTGAAGATCAAAATCCCACATTATATGATTCATACCTTGAAAATATGGGGATTACATGCGTTCATTAGGAAATCATCATAAAATCATCATATTTCATCAATTCATGCATAAGAAATCATAATTCTATCATTTAAATCAATAATGAAAAGAACCCACGATAATTGAAGAAAGCACTAACTCAATTGGGGAATTCTACATTTTGGAATAGAGAAATTTGGGAACTCCATGGATGGAAGGAATCCATGGATGAAAACTATCATACATTGAATCCAAAAGCTAGCCTTTAATGGATGAATTTAGACCTTGACTTGAAACCCTAGGTTTAATCTTCTTCTTCTTCAAGTTTCTTGAGAGAGAAATATTTTGGAGAGGAGAATTGGTCTTCTTTTGTAAATTTGGAAGAATGAAGTGAATGAGTTAATTTGGGGGTTAAAAAAACTTATATAGGGGTCTTAGGGATGGGTGAAATGATGTAGTATAGAAACTAATTAATCAGGAAAAGACCCAACTATCCCTAAACTTAACTGCCAACTGAAAACCGATCTTCCACCTACGGAGCCAATCGATGAACTGTGCTCTTACCTACTGCCCGTCCTGGTGGACCGTCAATGGTGGTCACAAGATGGTTTTTGGGCCATAGAACCATGGACCGTCGATGGTGGTCAGAGGATGGCTTTAGTCTCCCCTGTCTGACTTCCTTTTTGGCTATTTATTTCTGTAACATTCGATGAAGCACCCTCTAATCACCGAGTGAACTCGAAGACTGATGAGTTGGGAATTTCAACTCATTTAGGGCTTATTATTCAATGTTTTAGGGTCCTCAATGCCTATTTTCTGCTCATAACTGAAGTTAATATGTTGATATGCAGCAATGAAGGCAGAAGGGAAAGACAAGGACATTACAATGAGAAAAAGAGCAAAAAAGTTGGAAAAGCTGAAGAAAAGAGAAGCTGGAGCTCGCAAAAGCAACTCGGCGACTCGCGGAGTAAGCCTCCAGCTCGCCTAAAATTCCAGCGAAGTGGCCCATGTTCTAAACTAACTTGGTGAGCAAAAGGACGATTCGGCGACTCTCCAAATGAATCGGTGATCGCGATCCAGCTCGACTAAACTTCTAGAACAATTTGCTACCAGAGTCGGGCTAAAAGGTGAGAAGAAGCACAACTTGGCGATTTGCCGAGTTGATCGGCGAGCTTGACTAACCTCGCCAACTGGACTCCATGTTGAGTTTTTGGGAACGTATAAATTCATTTTTAGAAAGAAGAAAAGGGGTTCCCATACAGTGTATTCTTGAGTCTTTGAGAGTTTTTACATTTTCACATCATAAAACATTCTTGAACAAGATTTGGATCTAGAATTGGAGATTATAGGATTTTAGCTTTGATTTTGGCATTGGGTACTGCAGATTGTTAGCAATTCAGATGGAAAATCTTGTTGGTAACGATTTCTTACTTTACGCTATGTTTTGCTAAAACCCCTTACCTTAGAGGTGTGATCATGTAGTCGAATGCATCGATTAGCTAATGGGTATTATTAATTGCTGAAGTTAATGTTGTTTTGAAATGGGTTCAATTGTTTGTTCATGTTTTAATTGATGAACTAAAGTTGCAAATTTCGTTCTAGCTTAGTTCTATATGCTTGCTTGAGAAAGAGATATTAGAGTAGAATGAATGATTGATAGTTGTATTGAATGCGTCTTCAAAATCTAGCTTGAGAAAGTGGGTTTGATTGTGTTTTACAAACCCATCTTGAGAAAGTGGGTTTGATTGTCTTTTACAAATCCATCTTGAGAAAGTGAGTTAATTAAGGAATTTCCTTGTTTGGTAGTGTTAAGCTTTTTGAGGTTCGACAGAACTCACTTAAAACAGGATAGTTGATCGAGAGATCGCTATTGTATTCAAAACCTATCCTACCTATTGAGATTCAACAACTTAAAGTAATTAGTAATTACCCATTACACAAAATTAGCATTCCATTGATCATATTCCTAAGGTCCGATCTCTAATTGTTTAATTCCCGTGTTAGTTTTTCTTTGTCACAAATTGGTTACTAAATCCCCCCCATTTGATATTAATCATTGAAGCTTCGCGATTTAATTTTATGTTGCAAAATCTTTACTTCTACAAATGATTAGAACATGTTTTTACTTCATAGTTGAATTCATTACCGTATAACTCCCCGTGGGATCGTCCCCAACTCTAAGTTGGGTTTATACTTGATAGCGACCGCCTACACTTAGAATTGGATGAAGTGTAGTTGAGCATTATCAAAAATTGTGCCGCTGCCGGGGAGTGGTGCTTAGAATTCTTTTATTGAAGTGTTTTCGTGAACTAATTTTACTGTGGTTGAATTTTCTTATTTGTGTTCTTGTTGATTGCTCCAAAACAGGTGAGCAAATGAGTGTTAACGGTAGAAATGCAAGTCAACTTTGGAACAATGATGACATCAGAAACTTGCACGATGTCAATGAGGATCAGCTGAGAAGTGCGGGTTCTATTCGATTGCCTCCAACTATGGGCAATGTGGTGTTTCATGTGACCAGCACGATGTTGTAGCTGTTGCAAATGAAAGGTCTCTTTGGGGGACTTGCACATGAGGACCCTCATGACCACATACGAAATTTTGTGGATGTGTGTGGACCATTATCCTTCAAGAACTTCACTCAAGAGTCAGTCCGACTCCGGTTGTTTACCTTTTCTTTAATGGGGAAAGCGACAAAGTGGTTGACCAGACTACCAAAGAAATCTATCATTTCTTGGGTGGAGCTTACAGAAGTATTTTATGAAAGGTTTTTCCCTCCCTAGAAGATGGTTAAGATGAGGGATAATTTTCAAAACTTCAAGAGGAATGATGGTGATCTCATCCATGAAATATTGTTGAGGTGCAAAAAGTTGGTTCTCCAATATTTGATTCATGGGTTTCCAGACAATGTGTTAATATTTTTATCGAAGTCTCGACATGGTCAACAAAGGTGTCGTTGACCAACTTATTCACGGTGGAATTATGAGACAACCTTTTGACATAGCTTCGGCCCTACATGATGAGATGACAAAAATCAATCGTGCATTGTAGACAAGGGAAGATCATGTGTCTCCTTTGAATCTTGGGGTGACAAAGGAACAAATAGAAAAGAATCAAGAATGAGATGAAAACATGGCTAAGATAAGGACCCAAATTAACCAATTAACATAACATGTCATGGGAGGTGGTTAAAAGGCTGTGAATGTGGTGGTGCTAAGAGTGGGGTGAACCTCATGACGCACAATTTGAGGCCATGTACAATGAAGAGGAACACTTCTTGTAAAACCAAGTAGGGGTTCTAGTCTGAGCTATCCAAGGCTGGGCGGGAATGAATGTTGGAATAAGATCACGATGATGGTTGGAGAGATCGAGATTGAGAATGGCGTGACCATAGTGCAAATTGGAGAGATAGAGACCGTGACAAAGATAGTTATGTGCCTCCTCATGAACGTCAAAAGCCGAAGGAACCAAGGGATGATCCCTAAAGCTTCCAGACCGAGGATATGCTTGCTCGTTTCTTGGGAAAGGTGGAAGGATCAGACAAAGTACTTAAAGAGATGAAAGACGATGTCTCTTCTCTAAATAAAACAGTGACGTCGCACTCGGTTTCCATTAAGCAACTTGAAACCCAGGGGATCTTCCTAGTGATACCTTGGTCAACCCAAAGAAGGAGGCATTATCATATGGCCATGTCGTGCCACGACATTAAAATAAGGAAATTCTTGGGAGGAAGGCGCTTCTTGGGAGGCAACCCAAGTTTTACTTTTTATTTTGAATAACGTTTGTTTGATGTGCAGGTTAAAATTCAAATTTTGGAGGAAAAGGGAAATTGGGTGAGCTAAATCCCACTCGGCGAGCCCAATATAGCTTGCCTTTTGGACCAACTGAATGGCCAAGTTTTTTTTAAATTCGGTGGACTGAAGTCCACTCGGTGAATTGCCGAGTGGATCAGCGGCGTTAATGAACCTCATTGATCGAGGCTCGAACTGAAGGGTCAAAGGTCTTTCAACCATTTTAAATTCAAATCCTCTCCTTATGTTGAATTTTTCGACTCTTGCACTCTTACAATCAATCTTTAGATCATAGTTTTTAACTTCGATTTTAGCGGGTGTCCTCATGTGATCGGATTGAAGTGTTGACCATTTTTCTCTCTTTGCCGTAGTGTCCCGTTTCTACAATTGAGGTTGGTTGTCCGAATTTGCTTTAAATTGCATGATTTGTGTTGGGCATGTGTTTGAGTAGTTCGTAGATCTATCATTTGCTTTGATTTTGTGCTAAATTGGTTATGAGTATCTATTTTGAAATCAAGCATGCCTGATATCTTGTTTAGCCTAAATTAGTCTGATATTGGCATTTAAATTGTATAAACTCCGGTTTTGCATGTAGGGTTTTGTGTGCGTTAAGTCTGAGAAACCCAAATTCCACCAAACAACTTGAATTTGCCCAATGATGGATTGGGTGACGTTATTCTTAAGGATAAAACTGTTCTTTGGTCGAATCTAAATCAATTGGGGGGAAGTGTGACTACCCCGGGGTAGATAATCATTGTGGGTAGGCTTAAATTGCATAGAATTATCCTTGGAATTGGTTGTCTTAGGCTGTGCGTTGAGAATTGGAATTTGGGTTGGGAATCTGGCACGTTGGGATATTTGGCGAGCTGAGTCGAGCTCGCCGAGTGACTCGTCGGCTTGCCAATTGACCCTACTTATCACCTTTTTGACCTGATTTGTTAGTGTTTTACTCTGTAACTTTTGGTGATATGCGTGTGCTCGAAGAATATACTCGGTAACTCACCGAATGGTTTCAGTTTCACCTTTCTAACTTCCATTTTGGCTTCTTCTTTCTATGACATTCGGTGAAGCAACCATTGGTCACCGAGTTCACTCGGTGACTCATCGAATGGTCTGTGGTATCGCCCTTTTGTGCTGAAATTCTGTTGTTTTCTTCCAAAACTTGCGGCGAGTCCTCTACTAGTCGCTGAATGGCTTCGGCGACTCGCCGAGTGGTTTGGCGAGTTTTCCTGCATTATTTTTGAAAATTATATTTTACTAACCCTTTGCAACCGCATATGTTTTGTTTATGTTTTTGTACAGATATGGCTAGACCAAAGCTTCTGGTCAAATGTCCAGCACCTCGAAAAAAGGAAAAATGGGTTGTTATTGCATCAGAGGTCACACCGCCCTGGGCTACTCGTCCTAAACCTCCTCAAGGGAGTGTGAAGGGCAAAGGGAAAAAGCAAGTGATGGCTAGTTGCAGTTCCAGTTCGGGCTCATTGGATAGCATGGGCATCGACTCTACTCATCTTGCCTCCTCCATGTCTGGAAGGGAGGAAGCTGCAGGGTGTAGAACTCCAGTGCATACACCGGCATACACCGACAATTGAGGGAGGGTTACTGAATCGAAGGCGTGCGGAACTGCTTTCTAAAGTAGTTCATGATCCATTGGCCATACTTCCAGCACATCCAGCACCTCTTTCACCCACAGCTGCTCAAGCACCTCAAGTGCCACCATCCCCCGTACATCCTCCTCAGTCTGTTAACCGACTGAAGGATGCTGGCTTAAAGACTATTTTAGAGGAGAAGCGGTTGTCTACAGATGGTGTGATAGATAGGTATCCAAATGTGTGGGAGATGTTTTGCCTCCACAAATTAAAATAGTTCACTCAGCCCCGAAATCCATATGTTCCTTTTTAGGTTTGGGAATTTTATGAGAGCTATGCGAGGTTGTTCTTGAAAGGGAAGAAGAAGGCTGGGTTGATGTCATCGGTAAACTATGTAGAGGTACGGGGCAAGAAGGTAAAGTGTAGCAAGACCAACATCAATGATTTGTTGTTTGCTGGACTGCACTACGCGCACCATCCAATCTTTGGACGACATGGTCAAGACCAACACTCTAGAAGATTTGAAAGGGTGGTTGGCCCCGTTGCTGAGCGATGCTACTCCTCCTTGGATAGAGGCGGGAGTGGTGATTTAGAAAAAGTATTTACATGTGGCTGCTCGTTATTGGTTTGGATTAATCTCCAGCACCTTGATGCCTTCTCAGAATGAATCAATTATCTGGCATCCTAAAGATGCACTGCTGGGTTGTATTCTTGATCGGGAGCGGCTGAATTTTTAGGCGATTATTTCTCAGGCGATGTTGATGAGGGCAAAACAAAACCAAACCTCATTAACATTTCCAGTGCTAATTAGTGATCTATGTCGTCGGGCTGGTGTGCCCTTTGTGGAAAAGACATATACAGAGGTGAGTCCAGCATCGTCAGCTGACATTCGAAGGAATGAGGTTGAGTACAAAGGATGAAGTGGAAAGGAAGAAGAAGGCTCCGGTGGTCGATGTTGAGGCCATGGAGACCGATGCTACTCAGTCTACGCCGGTAGTTGGGTCAACAGGTATACCCATCTCTTCCACCTCTAGTGCACCTACCCCTGCTACTGTTTCCTGTCCCCCCTTAGCACATGCTATGATTTAGAAGATAGGCAACCTTGCCTATTCGACTGATGTGAGGGCTGCGAGGGTAGAGGCCACTGTGCCTTCTATGATCGACTGCATGATAGCGGCACCATTGGCTCCTATTTAGGAGGAGTTGAGAGAACAACATGAGATGATCATGACCCATGGGGTAGCATTGGACGCTCTCACTGTTTGAGTTAAGGTGTATGAGACGTCGGACCATGACTCTACGGATGTGAGAGCCTTGCTGGCTGATATTACCAGTCTCAGAAGTGATGTCGAGGACCTAAAGTCCACCGATATATCGATGTTGTGGGGCAATGTAGATATACCCAAGGAACCTAATGCCGATATGCCAGTTGTTTCTAAGATCCCTCTGGCTACTGCGACCGGATATGTTGTTACAGCTGATGATCATGGAGAGTTCGACACACCTGAGAAAGATGAGGAGGAGCTAGGAGCACGTGATGAGGTAGTGTTTGATGATCTAGAGGATGACTTGGTATGGGTAGCTATGGAGGCCCCAGTGTGTGGCACATCTATGATTGGCTCGAGTGGGTCTCACCCACAGAGGAGATAGTTGCACAGACCTCCATAGTTGGAGTCGAGCTGGGCACTGATGCCCAAAATGAGGCCACCCCAGATGTGCAGAGTTCACCCAGGCTTAGCCTGGCCGGGGATTTTTACCCTCTCCACTTTCTTTACTTTTGATACATTCAGTTTTTAGTGTATATTGAGGAGACTGTGTAGTTATTTTGGTGGGGTGAAGTTATTGTTATACCTAGCCTTTTGGATGTTTGGTTGTATTTTGTTTTATTTTTACTTTTGGATATTTTGTGTTTTACTGTTTTTGTTCAAAAATCTCATTGTTGATGGAATATGAATGAAGGCTAGCTTTATTTTATTGGACTCTCTCTTAATTTCGTGATTGTGTGTGATTGTTGTTCTCTTGTACATTTGAGTGTCTGTTGCAATCAATACCGATCACTTGAATAGTGCTCTTGATGAATGATATGTTTGTGCAAGTCCAACGAGGATATTTGAGTTGCATAAGTCATGTGTGAACTCTTAGCATATGACTATGACTAGTCGATTGTCGAAGTCAGTCTTGCATTGATCGTTGCACGTGAGCTTAACTTGTAGAGTCATGATCGATGATTGTGTTGAATGCCTTGCGTTGTGTGGTTTACATGAAATATGTGCATGGTTATACCTAGAACTTACCCCATTTTCCCAATTGACTAATTTTGATGAATGAAGGAAATGATCTTAGGCATAAATTTTGAAAGTGAACCTAATTGCTATACTTTTCTGTGACCACCTTCTGAGTGTGTGAACCTAGCTTGGCACAATTTGAGCCTAACCTTTCCTTTGGATGAAACATGAACACAAATGACCTTGTCCTCCCCACCTAAAACTTTCATGAAGCATTGGTTTGTTTGAATAGCCAACTTAGGCCAAAAGCCTAAGTTTAGGGTGTGGTAAGAATGATGAAATAAATCAAGCAAGAAGTTCGTGAAATTCACCCTTGGGAGCTTGTGTTGAAGAAAAAGATTGAACCCCTCCATATAAAAAAAGTAAAAAAGGTGGAAAGAGAAAAAGAAATGATAAAATTGTATCGATTGAGCAATGTTATGGAAATAAAAGGGGTATCCGATAAGCTATACCAAAAATCTTGTGTGCTTTGAATATGCCAAGGATGAGTTGTGAAGATGAAAAGAATGAAAGAAAAGGAGAAGAAGTAAAATTTGAGCCATGCTTTATGAAGATAGAAGTCACTAAGCCGAAATGATTATACATATACCCTCATCCTAATTACAAGCCTTGAAAGACCTTTTTGATCTTGCATAAGTCGAGTGTTGTGTTGGTTGGAAAATACGGGAAAGCCTATAGGTAAAATCGTCCATGTTTTTCTCATCCGGAGTGTGAGAGTTGAATTCGATTCCTTAATTATATTCCTTGATTGGCTTTATGAAGAGCGTGGAATCATCCTTGATGTGAGGGCATTCGAATACTCTTGTTGAGCATAAATTTGCATTTGAAGTGAGCATTGTGAGCTTGAACTCTATTTGATGATAGCTAGTCATAGTTTCAAACTTTTAGTGCACAATTGAACATTGCATGTGTAGATTGAACCTTGTGTGCATTCATGTTGAGTCTCAAGGATCACTATTTGTAGACATCCCTATTGACCTGATTGATCTTGTGTTTTACTTGAGGACAAGCAAAAGTTTAAGTTGGGGGTGTTGATGAGTCGGGAATTTTGACTCATTTAGGGCTTATTATTCAATGTTTTAGTGTCATCAATACCTATATTGTGCTCATAACTGATGTTAATATGTTTATATGCAACAATGAAGGCTTATGGGCAAGGAAAGGACATTACAATGTTAAAAGGAGCGAAAAAGTTGGAAAAGCTGGAGCTCGCAAAAGCCACTTTGCGACTCGCTGAGTAATCTTCCAGCTCGCCTAAAGTTCCAGGGAAGTGGCCCATATTCCAAACCAACTTGGCTAGCAAAAGGACGATTCAGCGACTCGCGAATGGATCATCGATCACATTCCTGCTCGCCTAAACTTCAAGAATAATTTGCTGCAGTAGCCGGGCCAAAAGATGAGAAGAAGCACAACTCGGCAGTTCGCTAAGTTGATCGTTGACCTCAACTATTCTCACCAATAGGACTCCGTGTTGAGTTTTTGGAAACATATAAGTTCATTTTTTGAAAGAAGAAAAGGGGTTCTCACACCGTGTATTCCTGAGTCTTTTTGAGTTTTTACAATTTCACATTGTAAAACATTCTTGGAGAAGATTTGGATCTAGAATTGGAGATTATAGGATTTTAGCTTTGATTTTGGCATTGGGTACTGCAGATTGTTAGCAATTCAGATGGAAAATCTTGTTGGTAATGATTTCTTACTTTCCTCTATGTTTGGCTAAAACCCCTTACCTTAAGGGTCTGATTATGTAGTCGAATGCATTAATTAGCTAATGGCTATTAATAATTCCTCATTTTAATGTTTTTTGAAATGGGTTCAATTGTGTGTTTGTATTTTAATTGATAAGGTTAACAGAAGAGCGGATCCAATACCAAGACGCTTGAGAGAAACGGCTGGATGAGCAACCTTCTATCTGGCCTCTGTACCAATATAGAGTGGCTGTTTCACTAGCCAATTAGGAAGTCTCAGATGTACTGGGCTTAAGACATCCAAGTTCGGACATCTAATCCAGTTCGGGTCCTTCCATCTGCCTCTATCTCAAATGAAGTTGCAAATTTAGTTCAAGCTTAGTTCTCTATGCTTGCTTGAGAAAGAGGTATTAGAGTAGAATGTTTGATTGGTAGTTGTATTGATTGTATCTTTAAAATTTTGTTTGAGAAAGTGGGCTTGATTGCGTCTGTACAAACCCAGCTTGAGAAAGTGGGTTAATTAAGGAATTTGGGTTTTTAGTAGTGTTAAGCTTATTGAGGTTCGAGAGAACTCACTTGAAACATGATAGTTGATTGAGAGATGGATATTGTATTCAAAACCTAGCCTACCCATTGATATTCAAAAACCTGAAGTAATTAGTAATTAATTATTATGCGAATTTAGCATTCAATTGATCACATTTCTAAGGTCTGATCTCTAATTGTTTGATTCTCGTGTTAGTTGTTCTTTGTCACAAATTGGTTACTAAATCCCCCCATTAGATATTACTCATTGAAACTTCGCGATTTAATTTTATGTTGTAAAATCTTTACTTGTTCAAACAATTAGAACATGTTTTTACTTCATAGTTGAATTTTTTACTGTATCACTCCCTGTGGGATCGACCCCAACTCTTAGTTGTGTTTATACTTGTTAGCGACATCCTACAGTTAGAATTGGATAAAGTGAAGTTGAGCGTTATCAGTCACTAGCTGAATGGTCTTTGGTATCGCCATTTTGTGCCAATTTTTTTTTTTGATTTGTTGTATAACTTTCGGCAAGCCCTCTATGGCTCGCCGAGTAGTTTAACATGATTTCCTGCAACTCTTTGAAAATGATATTTCGCTAACTCTTTGCAACCGCATGTGCTTTATTTGTGTTTTTCTAGAGATATGGCTAGACCAAAGCTTCCTGTAAGAGGTCCAGCACCCCAGAAGAAGGAAAAAGGGGTTCTAATCATAGCGGAGGTAACATCTCCCTGAGCTACTCATCCTAAACCTCCTCAGGGGAGTGTGAGAGGAAATAGGAAGAAGAAGGTTGTAGCAAGTTCCAGTTCGAGTTCATCGGACAACATGGGCATCGACTCAACTCATCTCACCTCCTTTGGGTCTGAAAGGGATTAAGATGCGCGGTCGAGGACTCCAATACATACACCGAAAACTGAGAGAGAGTTGCTCAAAATGGAAGCGCTTAGAGCTGTGATCTAAAGCAGTTCATGATCCTTTGGCTAGACTTCCAACACTCCCGACGCCTCCAGCAACTACAACATCACAGGCACCTAAAGTGCCCCTGGCCCCAGCACATCTGCCTCAGTCTATGAATTGACTAAAAGTCGCTATCTTTTGGACTATCTTGGAGGAGAATCGGTTGTCTACTGATGGTGTTGTGGACAGGTATCCCTTTTTTGGGAGACACTTCATTTCCGCAAGTTCCAATAGTTCACCAAGCCCCAAAATCCATATGTTCCTTCATGGGTTCGGGAGTATTATGTAGGTTATGCGATGTTGATCCCGAAAGGGAAGAAGAAAGCTAGGTTAATGGCACCAGTAGATTACGTTGAGGTGCGGGGTAAGAAGGTATTGTGCAGTGAAACTGATATCTATGATTTGTTGGACTGCACTACACGTGCTATCCATTCTTTGGTGACAAGGTCAAAACAAAGACGCTAGAGGATTTGAAAGGGTGGCTTGCCCCGTTGCTGATTGATATCACACCTTCCTGGCTAGAGGCGGGAGCTATGATTGAGAATAAGGATCTGCATGTTGCAACCCGATATTGGTTTGGGTTGTATTTTTGATCGGGTGCGACCTAATCTCGGGGCAATAATTTCACAAGAGATGGTGATGAGGGCAAAACAAAACCAAACATCATTTCCTTTTCAAGTGCTTATTAGACAATTCTGTCACCGACCTGGTGTGCCCTTCGTGGCGAAGATAGATACTAAGGTGACTCCGGCATGGTCTAATGATATTCGGAGGATTGAAGCTAAATACACGAAAGATGAAGCTAAAAGAAGAAAGAAGGCTCAGGTAGACACTTCTTCGGTGGTCGATGTAAAGGCTATGGAGGCCGACACTAAGTCTACTCCGGCAGTTGAACCAACAGGTATACCTAGCTCCTCCACTTCTACTGCATATGTTCCTGCTACTACTTCCCATACCCCCTTGACACAGGCCATGATATACAAAATGGGAAACCTTTCCTATTCGGCTAATGTGAAGGCCTCGAGGGTAGAGGCCGCTCTTCCATCGATGATTGACTGAGTGATAGTTGCGGCATTGGCTCCAATTCGAGAGGAGTTGAGAGTACAGCGGGAGATGTCACGACCCAGGGGTAATCCCTAGATTTAACATGGCGTATAGAACCCCGAAGAACTCCATACAAACCACTTAACTCTCATAACATAAGAAATATAACAATAAGAGTAAAATAGTCCAAGTCCAAAACATTTGATAAAACCAAAGCGGAAGTCTAAAACACTTGCCTCATCATAGCCACCTAATACAATAAAATGAAATTGGGCCTAGCCCATGCATCATGACCAAAAGTGAAATACATGAAAAGGAACTACAACAGTGAAAGTCCATCCTCGAAGCATGAGGAATCACCAAACCTCATAATATCTGAAGTCAACCTCTAGCCACGAAACTGATGACCCTGACAGTCGGACCCTACATTTGGGGAAATTTAGGCAAGAGTTTGCGTTAGTACAAAACAATGTACCAAGTTTGATAGCCATGCATAAAACATTTAAATCATGCTAAAAAGGGGGAATTTTATTTCATGAAATGCAATTGACCAAGGTAAAACATGATATAAAAAAGTTAGAAAACATAATTCATAACATCATGGTCAATGCAAACTAACTTAATCTTTAAAACCATTGAACTCATATGCGATACTTCTTGAAGTAACCTTAGTTCATTCTTAATGTGGGGAATTAGCCTTCACCGACATAGAGACCATGTGAGCTATAACATGATCCCCCGGTATCTCCCACACCGAAAAGGGTGGTCCTACTTACCAAGGTAAGGACCATAAACTTCTAGCTTAAGTGGATCCACTAGCTAATGTATCTTGAGACAATCACCCTATGGGGGCACATAGGTAAGGGATATTGAGATTTCTACTAGAAACCCAGGCTTTACTAACGGGGAAGCTTCCATCTCATGAGATTGCTTTTAGAAACCCGGCCTCTACTACGAGAGAGCTTCCATCCCATCATCAATATCCACTCGGTGCTAAGCATAAATCCCACGGAATAGTCATTTCTTACTTGACTTCATTATTCATGGAAAGGTGCCCTTGGACAACCAATCCAAGATAGTTTCATTAAGATATCTCTTACTCTTTGATTCAATTAGGAGACAAAGCCTTTCAGCCTAAGAATCCTTTCTGTGTGAGAAAACGTTTCACATCATACTAGTATGTATTTATGAGAATATCCTTTCACAACACAACATCATCATTGGTACTTTACTCTCAAAGCACCCTTAAAACATTTGCATAGATTTCAAAAGAAAATTTATAAATCCATAATTTACCTCTTGAGGTTCATAACCCACTTTCAATCATCAACACTTATAAAACATGGGTTAGATATGGATTTCATCAAAAATACATGTAAAGCTTGTAATACATGCTTAATTTCATAAAACTCTTCCTTGAAGATCAAAATCCCACATTATATGATTCATAGCTTGAAAACATGGGAATTAAATGGGTTGATGGGTAAATCATAATAAAATCATCATATTTCATCAATCCATGCATAATAAATCATAATTCAATCATTTAAATCAATAATGAAAAGAACCCATGATAATTGAAGAAAGCCCTAACTCAATCGGGGAATTCTACATTTTGAAATAGAGGAATTTGAAAACTCCATGGATGGAAGGAATCCAAGGATGAAAACTATTATACCTTGAATCCAAAAGCTAGCCTTCAATGGATGAATTGAGATCTTGACTTGAAACCCTAGGTTTAATCTTATTCTTCTTCAAGTTTCTAGAGAGAGAAATATTTGGAGAGGAGAATTGGTCTTCTTTTGTGAATTTGGAAGAATGAAGTGAATGGGTTAATTTGGGGTTGAAAAAGCTTATTTATGGGTCTTAGGGAAGGGTAAAACGATGTAGTATAGGAACTAATTAATTAGGAAAAGACTCAACTGTCTCTAAACTCAACTGCCAATTGATCACCGACCTTCCACTTACGGACCCAGTCGACGGACCGTGCTCTGACCCACTGTCCGTCCTAGTGGACCGTCGATGGTGGTCAGAGGATGGTTTTTGGGCCATAGAACCACGGACCCTAACCATGAACCGTGGTCTGGCCTACGGTTAGTAGGTCTGGACCTGGTCCTGGGCCTCTGCAACTTAGGCAAGGTGGCCATCCCATGGACCCACCTACGGTCCGTGGTTGGCCTCCGTGGCTGGCACCTGTAACTTCCCAAAATTTGGTGTATTTCCCTTTTTCGGATACGGGGTGTTACAATATCTCCCCCTTGGGATACTTTGTCCTCGAATGAGACTTAAACTGGTTCTATAAGAGTAGGAGAGGAACTAACAACCCAACCTACAATGTAATGCATGCAACCAAGGAGGAACTATCGAGTCCAAGATAGGACGTTCTCAAAACATCAAAAGAGAGGTGAAACTAACTCTATCAGCGCATCATGCATGCAATGCACATATACATTGAGGAAACATCAACTCTAAGCTAATCATACTCAAATGCATCATAAGGAAGTAGGAACTACATCTAGCAACCCAATATGCATAAAATTTCAAAATTACTCATGTTCAAGGAGGAACTACCTTCTCCAAGTTAAAAGCATGCCCAACACAATCTCATGGAGCTCATATGCAATTCGATCTCAAAAAGCATAGCTAAAGCATGTTCATCAATTCATCTCATGAAGTCTATAGACAACTCATACTCAATGCACAACAACATGAGGAAAATAAATCATATAAACTCATTTTCTTTCAAAACACAAGGTTTCATGAACATGCATCACATAAGGAAATCATGGAAACACATAAAAACACATGACTCCCAAAACAAGGACTAACCAAGAGGAACTCATTACCTCAAGCTAGAATAGGAGTAGTTGGAAAGAGATGAGGATATCGGGAAATCATATCGGCCTCAGCCTCCCAAGTAGCACCCTCAACTAATTGATTCCTCCACAATACTTTCATGGAAGCTATATCCTTGTTTCTTAACTTCTTGACTTTCCGGTCTAAAATCTCTACCAGAACTTCCTCATAAGAAAGACTCTCATCAACTCTCAACCCTTCAAGGGTAACTATGGATGTAGGATCACCAACACACTTCTTAAGAATAGCGAAATCGAAAATGGGATGCACTGTTGCCAACTCATTCGGCAAGTCTAACTCATAAGCAACCTTACCAACGTATCTCAAAACCTGATATGGGCCTACATATCGGGGACTAAGCTTCACCTTCTTACCAAACCTCAATACACCCTTCATGGGTGATATTTTCAAGTAAACACAATCGTTAACCTCAAACTCTAGATCCCTTCTTCTCACATGGGTATAGGACTTTTACCGACTTTGAGCCGCTTTCAACTTTTCCCTTATAAGCTGAACTTTCTCCATGGCCTCTTGTACCAAGTCGGGATCTATTAGGGCAACTTCACCCACCTCAAACAAGCCTATAGGAGATCTACACCTCCTACCATATAAGGCCTCAAATGGAGCCATATTAATACTCGAGTGATAACTGTTATTGTAACCAAAATTGTAAGCAAACTCAATCAATGGCAAAAGGTCATCCCAATTTCCCTTAAAATAAATCATACAAGCCCTTAACATATGTTCCAAAGTTTGGATAGTATGCTCCACTTTCCCATCAATTTGGGGATGAAAAGTCGTGCTAAGCTTAACCTTAGTGCTAAGACCCTTTTGGAATGACATACAAAACTAAAAAGTGAATTGGGTACCACGATCGGAAATAATGGACAAAGGCACTCCATTCAACCTTACCATTTCTCTCAAGTACATCTTGGCATAGTCCTCCGAATAGGAAACCTTGACGGGAAGGAAATGAGCCGATTTCATCATCCGATCTACTATCACCCAAATTGAGTCATGTTGTCGCCAGGTGCGAGGCAAACCAACTATAAAGTTCATATTCAAGTATTCCCACTTCCAAGTAGGAATGCTAATGTATTGGGATGAACCTCCCGGTTTCTGATGCTCAACCTTTACTTGTTAGCAATTTAGACACTTGGCCACAAATCCTGCAATATCCTTCTTCATCCCATTCCACCAATAGGCCTTCCGTAAATCACGGTACACCTTGGTGGCTCCCGGGTGAATGGAATACTGCAAACTATGGGCTTCTGTCAAAATCTGTTCCCTCAAGTCATCCACATTTGGAACACATAACCGGCCTTGGTATCTAAGTACACCATCTCCCCCTTGGGAGAAAGGTTCAACGGATTTCTTAGCACCGCCTCTTTCAATTCTACCAAAATTGGATCAAGACCTTGCTTGGCTTTCACATCCGTCACAAAAGATGATTCGGAACCATTGTGAACCATAACACCACCTTTGGTAGAGTCCACTAGTTGAACACCTAATCGAGCCAATCTATGAACATCTCGAACCAACTCTTTATTTTCTTCTTCAATATGAGCAACGCTACCCATAGATAATTGACTAAGAGCATCCGCTACCACATTAGCTTTACCGGGGTGATAAAGAACACTCATGTCATAATCCTTCAATAACTTAAGCCACCTTCTTTGGCGACGATTTAGATCTTTCTGATTAAACACATATTTCAAACTCTTGTGGTCGGTAAACACACCTACATGTACTCTATACAAATAGTGTCTCCAAATATTTAAGGAAAAAAGACCGCCGCTAACTCAAGGTCGTGAGTAGGATAATTCTTCTCATGGATTTTAAGTTGCCTTGAGGCATTGGCAATAACTCTCCCATTTTACATAAGCAGACACCCTAGCCCAATTTCCAAGGCATCACAATAAACCACAAAACAATCTGTCCCTTCTGGTAAGGTCAACACCGGAGCAAAAGTAAGTCTATCTTTCAACTCTTGGAAGCTCTTTTCACATGCTTCGGAGCATATAAACTTAGCCTTCTTTTGAGTCAAAGCCGTCAAAGGAGAGGCAATTGAAGAGAAACCCTCAACAAACCTTCTATAGTAACCGGCTAAACCCAAGAAACTTCTAATATCCGAAGGAGTTAGAGGTCTAGGCCAACTCTTGACCGCATCCGTCTTCTTAGGATCTACATCAATACCCTTACTTGAAACAATATGACCAAGGAAAGCTACGGACCTTAACCAAAATTCACATTTGCTAAACTTTGCAAAAAGTTGTTGGTCCTTAAGAACTTGCAATACGATCCTCAAATGATTAATATGCTCATCCTAACTCCTAGAGTAGATCAAAATATCATCAATAAACACAATCACAAACATGTCAAGGTATTGTTTAAACACCCTATTCATCAAATCCATAAACGCCGACGAAGCATTAGTCAACCCAAACGACATTACCAAAAACTCATAATGACCATACTGAGTTCAAAAAGTCGTTGATTAACGTCTCAAATACACCTCATCCAATTCTAGGTCTAGACGATCGTAATCTAGTATATAACTCAACGAAAGGTTGGGGTCGAACCCACAAGGAGCGGTACCGTATCAAATTCTATTAGGAAGTAAAGATGTGATTCTAATCGGTTACAGAAGTAGACATTATCGAAATTAAATTAAATAAGTCAAAGGTTTGACAACGAATGTCAGATGGGGGGGTTTTAAGATATCAATTAAAGACTACAATAATCACTAAATCAGGAGATTAGATAAGTAGGAAGGGATTCTCGGGATGTGATCGATTATAAGCTAATTTCACTATATGGGTAATTGGAGCTTAATAAATAAGTGTTGAATCACTATGGGTAGGCTAGACTATAGGTGAAATAGTTTTCTCTCGAACAACTATTACGGTTCAGGCGAGTTCTCTCGAACGTCGACAAGCTTGACACTACAAAACAACTCAAAACATTAATTTATCTACTCTCTCAAGCTAGATAGGTAGGAATGAGTTAAGATTCACTCTCTCGAGCTGATCCCATAACAACCCACACACTACAATCATCAATCGATAACCTTGGTTTTAGAACCTCTCTCTCGAGCAAGCCCAAAACACTAAGTTAAAATTGTATTTGCAACTACAATTAATAAATTACTACTGAGCTATCGATCAAACCCACATTAAAATAGTATTTAAATCATTAAACAACAATACCCATAAGCTAATTAAGTAAATAATCACATAATCAAACCCCAAGAATTGGGGTTTTAGCCAAGCATCATAAAAAGATAGAAATTAATACCAAAAACATTCTCCATGATCTGGGTATTGCAATCAAAGTCTTTAAAATGATCAAAAAGGCTAAAAATCAAAGACCCACTTCTAATCTACTTGAAAAACCCTACAAAGTTGTTCTCCAATGGAAAATACTAAGAAAACTCTCCTAAAAATGGAAGAAAACTAAAACTGCACTTCAATAATTAAAACCCCGACCCTTTGAACTCTTTTAGCATTCAATTTATAGTTTCCCAAATTTCAGCTCCAAGGACCATAGGCGAGGTAAGTCGAGCGTCGCCGACCAGGTCGGGGACGCTCCAATCACTCCATCTCATCGCCGATCTTCTTTGGCTTTTAGTCCTCAAGGTTCTGTGACATTAGGCGACCCAGAATGTGTCGCAGATCCAGTCGGCGGTCCGCTGAATGTCCAAATCCATCGCCATATTGGCTTCCCCCAAGGCTGGAAGTCTGGAACTTTAGGCCAGCTGAAGTGCCACTTGGTGAGTCGCCGAGTGGCTTAGGCGATTCTCAGCTTTTGTTATTTTCAGCCTTTTTCATCTTTTTAGCTGGTTTTCACCTGGTAATGTCCTTGCCTTGCTTCTTTTGCCTTCTTTGCTACCAATCAACATTTTAACATCAGTACGGAGCATAAATTAGGCATTTGAGGACAATAAACTATCAAAATAAATCCCTAAATGAGTCGAAATCTCGGACTCATCAACACCCCCAACTTAAACTTTTGCTTGTCCTCAAGTAAAACTCAAGATCAATCATTTCAACAAGGATGTCTATAAATAGTGATGCATAAGACTCAATATAAATGCACACAACAAGGTTCAAATTACTTATACAATGATCAATTGTGCACTCAAAGTTTCAAATTGTGACTCATCATCATCAAGAGTACTCAAGCTCACAATGCTTGCTTCAAATGCAAGTTCAAGCTCAACAAAGGTATTTAAATGCCCTCACAACAAAGATGATTCCATATTCACACAAAATTTCTCAACAATTTAAAGTCCCGGAATCACGTACAATTCTCACACTCATAAAGATAAACACATGCATGACTCCACCCATAGGCTTGCCCTTATTTTCCAATCAACATTCGTATCAGCTCACTCAAGATCATAAAGGTCTTTTCAAGGCTTGTAACGGGGTTGAGTGTAAAGGTATGGTCATTTAGGCTTAGTGGCTTCTACCTTCATGAAGTATGACCTGAAATTCACTTTCCTCCTTTTCTTTCACATTTCAAACCTGCTGATAATCCACCCCATTATTCAACTTCATATGAACCACCGGATACCCCATTTATTTTGCAAATTTTACTACTTTATTTCACAACTTTTTCTCTTTTTCAGTCTTTTTCTTTCCTTTCTTCTTTTCCTATCTTTTCTCTTTTCTTTTTTTTTACAAGTAGGGGTTCCATCTTTTTCAAAACAATCCATAAACAAGGGGGAATTTTTAACACTTCTTGACTTTTCTTCTCTTCCACCACACTCCGAACTTAGGCTTTTGGCCTAAGTTTACTATTCAAACAAACCATACTTCATGAAAGGTATGGGTGAAGGATAAAGAGAGGTCACAATTGTTCAAGTTTCTTCCAAGAAAAGGTTAGGCCAAGCAAGGGTCACACTTCTCACAAGGTTGGCCACAAAGAGGTATGTAGACAAATAGGCTCACTCTTCAAAAAATTTACCTAAGATCATGTCTATTGCTTGCATTACTCAATTAACCAGACCAACGGGGAAAATTCTAGGTGTCATCAAGCTTAATGTTCAATACTATCTCACAACTCAAGGCATTGATACAATTATCAAACAAGACTACACAATTTCTAGCTAGCGTGCAATGTTCATCAAAAGAGACTCATTCGACAATCGGCTAGTCACAACGAGATGCTAAAAGTTCACATATTGCCTATGTAACTTCGTTTACCTCATCGTAGCCGCACATTTATTTTGTTCAATTAAGAGCACTATTCAAGTCATCGGTGTTGACCACAACCGACACTCAAATTTTTACAAGAACAACCACAATCACACACTCAAGAGGTGGAAAAATTTTAAAATTAGTTCAAAACCATTTGCAATTCAAAATAATGGAACAATATGGATCAGAAACCAAGATATAGATATGTAAAGCAAAAATCAGATCCAACATTCACAAAATCCAAAAACAACAATATTCATAAAAAAGGGCCAATAGAGGTAGGTATGGAAATACCTCACCCCGCCAACAAAAATAGCAGCTGTCCTCAAATACAAAGAAATAAACACCATAAAACGATCAGGCATCTGATAACAATCAACTTTTTTTTTCTTTTTTTTTAACGGACTTCGGAAAACTAACCTTTGATGCTGAAAATTTGGAAAGCTAGGAAGCAATGTAATCCTAAATTCCACCCTGAGCACGAGATCCCAAAATAAAGTGAGAATAATAATGCAGAAACAATAATATAAGCGGTTGTGAGAGTACGGCAATCGAGAAGTATGAAAATGAAGAGATTTTTGAATTTAAAACTATTTGGCCTTTTAAAACTCTTCAATTTTCACGCTGGTCAGCGACGTTAATCGCGGTTGTCAACCCACTCGGCGATGCGCCGAGTCTCCCTTTAGCTCACCGAGTTTTACAAAATCCCCAGCAATTTGGGTGGTTCAAACGACGGTCCAAGTCGGACTCGCCGACCTGTTTGGCGAGTCACCGACTGGACTTTTGGTTCGCCTACTGCTCATTTTCCCACACTTTTAACTTTCCAACCTGCGCGATCAACACCAGTTATTCAAAAGCAATATTAAAAACATCAAAAACTTGGGTTACCTCCCAAGAAGCGCCTTATTTAACGTCGTGGCACGATGGAGATACCTATTCAAGCTACATTTTTGGGATTGGCCATTACATTGTTTCCGTTGACACTTATTTCGTCACCTGTGCAAAAAGACAACAAACAGTAAATGGGTTCAACTATAACACAGTCAAATCACAAACTCACTTCCAAAAGAGAATTCAATAAGACCACTCCCCGGCAGCGGCGCCATTTTGATTGACGTCTCAAATACACCTCATCAAATTCTAGGTGTAGACGATCGTAATCTAGTATATAACCTAACGAAAGGTTGGGGTCGAACCCAGATGGAGCGGTACCGTATCAAATTCTATTAGGAAGTAAAAATATCAGTTATAGAAGTAGACATTATCGAAATCAAACAAAATAAGTCAAAGGTTTGACAACGAATGTCAGATGGAGGCTTTTAAGATATCAATTAACAACTACAATAATCATTAAAACAGGGGATAAGACAAGTAAGAAGGGATTCTCGGGATGTGATCGATTATAAGCTAATTTCACTATATGGGTAATTGGAGCTTAATAATAAAGTGGTGAATCACTATGGGTAGGCTAGACTATAGGTGCAATAGTTTTATCTCGAAAAACTATTACGGTTCAGGCGAGTTCTCTCGAACCTTGAAGAGCTTGACACTACAAAACAGCCCAAAACCTTAATTTATCTACTCTCTCGAGCTAGAAAGGTAGGAATGAGTTAAGATTCACTCTTTCGAGCTGAACCCATAACAACCCACACACTACATTCTTCAATCGATAACCTTGGTTTTAGAACCTCTCTCTCGAGCAAGCCCAAAACACTAAGCTAAAATTGTATTTGCAACTACAATTCATATATTACTACTCAGCTATCGATCAAACCCACATTAAAATAGTATTTAAATCATTAAACAATAATACCTATAAGCTAATTAAGCAAATAATCACATAATCATACCCCAAGAATTGGAGTTTTAGCCAAGCATCATAAAAAGATAGAAATTAATACCAAAATCATTCTCCATGATCTGGGTATTGCCATCAAAGTCTTTAAAATGATTCAAAATGCTAGAGATCAAAGACCCACTTCGAATCTACTTGAAAAACCCTTCAAAGTTGTTCTCCAATGGAAAATACTAAGAAAACTTTCCCAAAAATGGAAGAAAACTAAAACTGCACTTCAATAATAAAAACCCCGACCCTTTGAACTCTTTTAGAATTCAATTTATAGTTTCTCAAATTTCAGCTGCAAGGACCATTAGGTGAGGTAAGTCGAGCATCGACGACCAGGTCGGCGACGCACCAATCACTCCATCTCATCGTGGGTCTTCCTTGGCTTTTGATCCTCAATGTTCTGTGACATTAGGCCATCCAGTATGTGTCGCTGATCCAGTTGGTGGTCCATCGAATGTCCAAATACATCGCTAAATTAGCTTCCCCCCAAGGCTGGCAGTGTGGATCTTTAGGCGAGCTGAAGTGCAACTCGGCGAGTCACCGAGTGGCTTAGGTGATTCTCAGCTTTTGTTATCTTCAGCCTTTTTTTATCTTTTTAGCTCCTTTTCGCCCGGTAATGACCTTGCCTTGCTTCTTTTGCCTTCTTTGCTGCAAATCAACATTTTAACAACAGTACGGAGCATAAATTAGGCATTTGTGGACAATAAACTATCAAAACAAAGCCCTAAATGAGTCGAAATCTTGGACTCATCAACCGTCTTCGGAATGTCATCATGTTTCACCCTCAATTGGTGATAACCCGATCGAAGATCAATCTTAGAGAAATAACTTGCTCCTTGAAGTTGTTGAAATAAATCATCTATCCCTGGGAGAGGATACGTATTCTTAATTTTCACCTTTTTCAACTATCGATAATCGATACACACACGAAGAGAACCATTCTTCTTTCTAACGAAAAAAAACAAGAGCACCCCATGGAGAGATACTCGGTCAGATGAAACCTTTATCCAACAAATATTTCAAATTTTCTTTAAACTCCTTAAGTTCTACCGAAGCCATACGGTAAGGAGGAATACAAATAGGTTGTGTATCTGGAAGAAGGTCAATATCGAAGTCTATTTACCGCTAGGGAGGAATACCGGGTAAATCATCAGGGAACACTACCAGAAACTCATTAACAATGGGGACCGACTCGAGAGAAGGGGTTTCAGAATCCACATCCCTCACCCTAACTAGATGGTAAAAGCGACCCTTAGAAATCATCTTTCTAGCTTTAAGATAAGAGACAAACTGACCCTTAGGCATAGAATCCCCCCCTCCCCTTCCACTCTAGGATAGGCTCATTCGGGAACTGAAACTTGAATACACGGGTTCTACAATCAATAGAAGCATAACATGAGTGCAGCCAATCCATACCCAAAGTAACATCAAAATCTAACATATCAAGCTCTACCAAGTCAACAAGAGTAACTCTAGAGGACAAGGAAATGGAACAGTTTTTATAAACCCTCTTAGCCACAATAGAATCACCAACATGAGTAGAGACAAAAAAAGGTTCTAGCAACACATACGGAAGAGCATCAAACCTCATAACCACATATGGCGTCACAAAAGACAAGGTAGCACCGGGATCAAGTAAAGCATATACATCAAGTTAGAAAACTTTCGACATACCGGTAACTGCATCGGGAGAACCCTCTCGTTCACCTCGAGTCTGAAGTGCATAGAAGCGGTTTTGCTTAGGAGCATTGGAACCTGCACCACTAGTAGTAGCTTTCTTGCTCTCTCTTCCTTTAATCGCAAGCATTGGGCAATTTCTCATTTTGTGACCACTCTTACCACAACCAAAGAAACCATCTGTGCCGGCTAGGAACTTACCCTCGTGCTTCCTTCCACACTTAGCAAAATTAGACCTAGGCAATAAAGATCCACTACCATTACCTCCTTGAGGCTTAGGGTTACACACCCTATATTTGTTGATCTTAGGAGGAGCATTGGAGGAATCTTGACAGGAAAATCTTTATCGGAATCTAGGACGACATTGTCCCTCGGACCTTGCATGTGAGAAATTTACATCTCCGGTCTTAGCCCTATTTACCTCTCTAGGCTTTTCCTTATGTTTTTCCTCCTTGATTTGTTGCGCATGCACCATGAGACAAGAGATGTCCATGTCATTAATGAGCATAGCGGTTCGGCGCTCTTTAACCACCATTTCGGACACCCGAAACAAACTTACTCATCTTAGTCCTTGAATCGGAAACCATTGATGGAGCATACTTAGACAATTGAGTGAACTTTAGAGCATATTCCCTCACACTGATACATCCTTGTTGAATATTAATGAACTCAAGAACCTTGGCTTCCCTCATCTCAAGAGGAAAGAACCCATTAAGAAAAGCGGCATTAAACTTCTCCCAATCAAGAGGACCCACATCTTCCGGTCTTCCTTCCTTCCATTGTTTATACCATATTTGAGCCACACCTTTTAGTTGATAAGCAGTCAACTCTGCCTTTTCCACCGGCAAAACTCCCATGATCATCAAAAACCTTATAGACGTCTCCAATAAGCTCTTGAGGATCTTCCTCAACTTTAGAACCATGAAACTCCGGAGGATTCATCCTTGTGAAGTCCCTCAATCTTGAAGCCACCAAACCCACATTTGGGTTCACGGGAACCACTTCCTCCCTATTGGCTTGATCCATCATGGATTGAGCCAACACTTGAAAAGTAGCCCTAAACTCCGTATTCGACACATGCTCGGCCAAAGGATCGACCGGAACTTGAGGAGCTTGGGGAGGGGCTTCTTGTTCTGTATTCTCCCTCACATTCCTTATAGTATAAGCTCTTCGAGTCACCATATCCTGAAGAACATAGGATAAAGATCAGGAGAGATACCTTATAGAGTTGAACTCTATCGCACTACTTAAGAGTAATGAAAGAAGTGGAGTTTTCTAATAATCTTGTATGCTCTCATTCATAAATGTGGCGCACTTCACCCTTATGAACAAGACTATACTAGATGTGGCTTATGAGACATCCTAGGACAGTTTTAAACCTTATTCAGTGATTACCAAGTTTGTCACGACCCAGAGGTACCCCCTAGATGTAACATGGTGTATAGAACCCCGAAGAACTCCATACAAGACACTTAGCTCTCATAACATAAGAAATAGAACAATAAGAGTAAAATAATAGACCAAGTTCAAAACATTTTATAAAAGCAAAACGAAAGTCTAAAACACTTATCTCATCATAGTCATCTAATACAATAGAATTAAATTGATCCTAGCCCATACATCATGTCCAAAAGATAAATACATGAAAAGGAACTACAACAATGAAAGTTCATCCTCGAAGCATGAGGACTCACCAAAGCTCAAAATATCTCAAGTCAACCTCTAGCCACGAAACTGATGACCCTGACTGTCGAACCCTACATTTGGGGAAATATAGGCAAGAGTATGCTTTAGTAAAAAAAATGTACCAAGTATGATAGCCATGCATAAAACATTTAAATCATTTTAAAAAGGGGCATTTCATTTCATGACAGGCAATTGACCAAGCTAAAACATGATATAAATGAATTAGAAAACATAAGTCATAACATCATGGTCAATGCAAGCTAACTTCATCTTTAAAACCTTTGAACTCATATGCGATACTTCTTGAAGTAACCTTAGTTCATTCATAATGTGGGGAATTAGCCTTAACCGACATAGATACCATGTGAGCTATAACATGATCCCCTTGTGTCTCCTACACCGAAAAGGATTGTCCTACTTGCCGAGGTAAGGACCATGAACTTCTAGCTTAAGGGGATCCACTAGCTAATGTCTCTTGAGACAATCATCCTATGGGGGCACATAGGTAGGGGATAAGGAAATTTCTACAAGAAACCCGGCCTCTACTAACGGGGGTGCTTCCATCACTTGAGATTGCTTCTAGAACCCAGCCTCTACTATGGAAGGGCTTCCATCCCATCATCAATATCCACTCGGTACTAAGCATAAATCCCATGGAATAGTCATTTCTTACTTGACTTCATTATTCATGGAAAGGTTCCCTTGGACAACCAATCCAAGCTACTTTCATTAAGATAGCTCTTACTCTTTGATTCAATTAGGTGAGAAAGCCTTTCAACCTAAGTGTAACACCTCGAAATCAGATTTAGAAGTTGCAGCAGAAAAACACTAGAAAACAGTGAACCATGGTAGGGTTCATGGACCGTGAAAGGAACCACGGTCTGTCGACCTGCCCATAGGTTCATACCCAGCCTCAGGTGGTGGACCAAAGAGCCCACCACAGGCCGTGGTCCCCCCTAACGGGCTGTGGGACTGCTCGTGGGAGCCAGGAAGAACCTACCCCCAGCTCATGCCCTAGACCACGGAGCCCACCACGGACCATGGTCCCTTTGACGGGCCGTGGATGGGTCCGTCACTCCGGAGCGATAGGCCCCTAGCCCAAGTGAAGGACCATGGTGACCTTCATGGTCCGTGAAGTGGACCGTAGAGGGAAGGGCTCTAAACCAGTAGACACTGACCCAAGAACCACGACCCATACGATGGAATGTGGGCCTAGTGATGGTCCATAGCCCGGCTCCGTCAGATTTTAAGTAGGGTCGTTTTGTTCTTTTCCCCTATGAGTTGGACACCTAAACTACGTTGTTTAACCCCTAAACTACGTAGTTTTGGTCAGTTTAAGCCTAGTAACTTAATCAGATCCTTCCCTAATCGATCATTAACCAAAAAATCATCAAAACTTAGAGCAAGACAGAGGGAAAATTCAAGCAGCCTCTCAAGAACACGCAGCAAGTTTTCTTCAGTTCCAACCCTGAAATTGAAGGATTTCTCTGTAGCTTTTGTCACCAGATATGTCGCATTTCACTAGTGGATTCCTTTCTTCCACTAGGTCCCTAGAATTCAATCAGATTCTTGATTCTCTATGCCTGTTTAGACCTAGGGTTCTAGATAACTTTAGATATTTGTTGTGATTTAGCTGTTATAGTGTTCCTAATCGAAATATCATGTTTCCTTGGAATTGCTGTTAAATTCCTTGTATGAACTTCAGAACCCAAGTTGTGTAGTTTTTTTTAGTTCATGAAATGCACTTGCTAGGTCAGTAAAATAGATATTCATACATCAGTTTTCGAATGTCACATTATCAGTATATAATTGTTACATTCTCAGATTTTTCATGGCACTATCTTCAGCTATTTAGTATTTCAGTCATACTGTGTTTTAGACATATTCAGTTGGGAGTAGACTTTACACTGAGTTGAACTAGGGTTCAGCATACCCTCATAGTCTCAGAAATACGTGCCCCCGTAGGTTTATAAGTCCCCTCTATAGGCATCATATTTAGTGATCATGCCAGTCATGCCTTTATACCCCTGGAAAGGTATATTGAGTCCTCTCGATGGGGCGTATACATCGAACTCCACGTTAAGCTCACGTGGTTTTATGTCGGTTAATAGTAGCTCCCACAATTAGACTTTAGTGTATTTAACCAGGTTTTCAGTTTATACTTCAATATTCGGTCAGCATGTCCTATTCATGATTTAGTACTTGGTCATTGCATTCAGTTAACTTTTCAGTATTTACATTCAACTTAGATTATATCATCGCTCAGTATGCTTTGTTCAGTTTATGTATTTCATTCATCTATACTCTATAACCTGCATGCTCAGTACATTCCAAGTACTGATGCATACTCTGCGCTACATCCTTTCATGATATAGGTTCAGGTACTCAGCATCCAGATCACGCATAGATCGGTTCCCGATCCGCATTTTAGCAGCTTCAGTGGTGAGTCCTCATACTTCAAGGGCAATAGACATGTTTTCTAGATTTAGTCTTTTATTTCAATTTCAGTTTTACTAGAGTTAGCTGGGGGCATGTCCCAGCAATTCTAGTCATTAGAGGCTTTTTCAGACATAATATTAGATTGAGCTTTAGATTGAGTTTGATCTTTCAGTAGTTATTGAACTCTCGGTATATTTTCATATATTCAGATTAGTTAGGTATTCCCCATCTTTCAGTTATCACTGTTTTATCTTCCGCATAGTATCTCTATATTCAGATTGTGTCAGTATGCTTATGATATGTCAACTCAGGGTTAGCTTGGGGTGACTCGTGATCCTAGGTCCCGTGTTTACGTCAAGATGGTAGCCTCGGGGAGTGACAAACTTGGTATCAGAGCCTTAGGTTCAAAATTCCTAAGATATCTGCAAGCCGCACTAAGTAGAGTCCTTTTCATGGGTGCGAAGTGCACCACATCTAATGAGAGGGAGGCTACGAAGTGTTTTAGGAAAACTTCACTTTCTTGCTATTCTTATCGTGCGTGGGTATGATCTCTTTTCTAATTCGTCGTTATGTATCTCATATCACGCCTCCTCATAGAGCTTACGCAAGGAATGCAAATGCCCACAATGCCAACGTTGTTCCTCCAGTCCCAGACCATGAGGTTTTGATTGCAGATTTTTGGAATGCGATCCAACTTTTGGCTTAAAGTGTGGCCAATCAGAACAACCAGCGTACTCCAGTTCTGGAAAATGCTAATAATGGGTCAGCTGCAGCCAGGGTTCAAGATTTTATTCGGATGAATCTTCCAGAGTTTCTAGGGTCATAGGTTGGTGAGGACCTACAAAATTTCATTGATGAGGTCAAGAAGATCTTTGGAGTGATGCAAGCAACTCATAATGATAGGGTAGAGTTGGCATCCTACCAGCTTAAGGATGTGGCTCACATTTGGCTTACTCAGTGGAAAGAAAACAGGGGTACAGATGCAGCTCCTGTGATTTGGGATGCTTTACAGAAGCTTTTCTAGATAGGTTCTTCTCGAGAGAGTTGAGGGAGGCTAAAGCTCAGGAGTTCATGAATTTGAGGCAAGGTACAATGTCAGTACAAGAGTACGGGCTGAAATTCACTCAACTCTTCAGGTATGCTCCACATATGGTTGCTGATTCGAGGGCACATATGAGTAAGTTTTTGCTTGGGGTCTCCGACTTAGTGAAGACAGAGTGCAGGAATGCTATATTGTTAGAGGAGATGAATATCTCTAGGCTCATGACTCATGCTCAGCAGATTGAGGGAGATAAGCATATAGAAATGGCTAAGGACAACAAGAAGGCTAGAACAGGCAACTATGATTACTCTCAATAGAAATCGGGTGGTGGAAACCGCTCATACTTTCAGAAGAGGTCTACAGCCCCAGCACCTTCATCAGCTAGTGCTCCATCCCCCAGGTTTCGACAGGATCAGAAAGGTAGGGCATCAGGCTCTAAGTATCAGGGGAGTGCTTCAGGTAACAGGACTTTCCCAACTTGTCCAAAGTGTGGTAAGAACCATCCGGGCGAGTGTCTTGCAGGCAAGGAAGTGTGCTTTGGGTGTGGTCAGTCTAGCCATAGGTTAAGGGATTTCCCTTCTGCCAGGCAGGGGTAAGGAGGTAACAACAATAAGGCTCTGTCTACAGCTCTAGCAGCACCAACAGATCACCCAACTCAGCAGGGTGCTTCATCTGGTACAGGTGACGGTCAGCGCTAGAACAGGTTGTATACTCTTCAGGCTCAACAGGATCAGGAAGATTCTCCTGATGTGGTCATTGGTACGTTACGACTCTTGCATTTAGATATTTATGCCTTGTTAGATCCAGGGGCTACATTGTCTTTTGGAACTCCATATATAGCAGTCAATTTTGATGTCAGTCCAGAAACTCTTTCAGAACCCTTCTCAGTCTCTACTCCAGTTGGTGACCCAGTTATAGCTAGACGGGTATACAGAAATTGCCCTGTCACAGTCTCTCAGAAAGTCACCTCAGCGGATCTTGTAGAGTTAGAAATGGTAGATTTTGATATCATTCTAGGCTAGGATTGGTTACATTCCGGTTATGCCTCAGTCGATTGTAGAACTAGGATCATTCAGTTTCAGTTTCCAAATGAGCCAGTCTTAGAATGGAAGGGTAGTAGCTCAGTGCCTATGGGTTGATTCATTTCTTACCTTAAGGCTAGAAAGATAATTTCCAAGAGGTATATCTATCATCTTGTTTGGGTTAAGGATTCAAACTCTGAAACCCCAACTCCTAAGTCAGTTTCTGTAGTAAATGAGTTTCCAAAAATGTTTCCAGAAGATCTTCCCGAAGTTCCTCCCGAAAGGGAAATCGACTTCGGAATAGATCTCCTTCCAAAAACCCAGCCCATTTCAATTCCTCCTTAGAGAATGGATCTAGCTGAGCTTAAGGAATTGAAAGAGCAGTTGAAAGACCTTCTAGATAAGGGCTTCATCAGACCTAGTATCTTTCCATGGGGTGCTCCAGTGTTGTTCGTGAAAAATAAAGATGGTTCTCTTAGAATGTGCATTGACTATCGACAGTTGAATAAAGTCACAATCAAGAATAAGTTTCCCATCCCCAGGATTGATGACTTGTTCGACCAACTTCAGGGTGCTAGCTACTTTTCTAAGATAGACCTCAGATCCGGCTATCATCAGCTCAGCGTCAGAGATAGTGACATTCCGATGATAGCTTTTAGAACTCGGTATGGTCATTATGAATTTGTAGTTATGGCTTTTGGACTAACAAATTCTACTGCAGCTTTCATTGACTTAATGAACAGGGTGTTCAAACAGTATTTGGACTTATTCGTTATTATCTTTATTGATGACATCCTCATTTATTCTCGGAGTGAGGAGTGTGAATCATCTGAGAGTTATTCTGCAAACTCTTAAAGATTGCCAGTTATTTGTTGAGTTCAGGAAATGTGAATTCTAGTTACAGTCTGTCACTTTCCTTGGTAATGTGGTATCTAGCGAAAGAATTTGAGTGTATTCTCAGAAAATAGAGGCAGTGAAACAATGGCCTAGACCCACATCTCAAACAGATATCAGAAGTTTCTTGGGTTTGGCCGGTTATTACAGGTGGTTTGTTGAAGGATTCTCATCCATAGCTTCACCATTGACTAAGTTTTCTCAGAAAAAGGTTAAGTTTCAGTGGTAAGGTGAGTGTGAGAAAAGCTTTGCAGAATTGAAGACTAGGTTGACTACAGCTCCGGTCTTGACTCTACCAGATGGTTCAGACGGTTATTTAATCTATTGTGATGCATCCAGGGTCATCCTAGGTTGTGTATTGATGCAGCGAGGTAAGGTCATAGCTTATGCTTCTGGACAACTTAAGGTTCATGAGAAGAACTACCCGACTCATGACCTCGAGCTTGCAGTTGTAGTAGTTGCCCTAAAGATTTGGAGACACTTCTTGTGTGGTGTGCATGTTGATGTATTCGCAGATCATAAGAGCCTCCAGTATGTGTTCACCCAGAAAGAGTTGAATCTTCGTCAGAGGAGATGGCTTGAATTCCTCAAAGACTATGATATGAATATGATTTACCATCCCGGTAAGGCCAATGTAGTAGCTGATGCTCTTAGCAGATTATCTATGAATTCCTCAAAGACTATGATATGAATATGCTTTACCATCCCGGTAAGGCCAATGTAGTAGCTGATGCTCTTAGCAGATTATCTATGGGTAGTGTAGCACATGTTGAGGAAGAAAGGAAGGAATTAGAAAAAGACGTTCACCGGCTTGCTCTCTTAGGAGTTGGCCTTATGGACAGGGAAGATGGTGGTGTAATAGTTCAGAATAGATCTGAATCTTCACTGGTAGCAGAGGTTAAGGAAAAGCAGGATAGTGACCCTATATTACTTCAGTTAAAGGGTGCAGTTCATCAACAAAAAATAGAGGTTTTCTCCCACGGGGGAGATGGTGTGCTTCGTTACCAGGGTCGTTTGTGTGTTCCTAATATGGGTGAGTTGAGGCAGCAGATCCTTACATAAGCTCACAACTCCAGGTATTCCATTCATCTAGGTGCCACTAAGATGTACCATGACCTACGGGAAGTGTTTTGGTGGAATGGCATGAAGAGGGACATAGCAGATTTTGTGGCTAAGTGTCCTAATTGTCAGCAAGTTAAGGTAGAACATCAGAAACCAAGAGGTATGACCCAAGACATTAACATTCCTATATGGAAGTGGGAAGTTATAAACATGGACTTCATTACAGGTTTACCTCGTACTCGCAGACAACATGATTCCATTTGGGTGATAGTAGACAGAGTTACTAAGTCCGCTCACTTCTTAGTTGTCAAGACTATAGATTCAGCGAAGGACTACGCCAAGCTTTACATTAATGAGATAGTTAGGTTGCATGGGATTCCTTTGTCTATCATCTCAGATAGAGGTCCTCAGTTTACCTCTCATTTCTGAAAATCATTTCAGAAAGGTCTTGGTACTCAGGTAAATCTTAGTACAATATTTCATCCATAGAAGGATGGTTAAGCAGAACGTACCATTCAAACCTTAGAGGACATGTTGAGTGCTTTCTTGATCGACTTTAGGGGCAGTTGGGATGATCACCTTCCTCTTATAGAGTTCGCCTACAACAATAGTTACCATTCCAGCATTCAGATGGCCCCTTATGAAGCATTATATGGGCGTAGGTGCAGATCTCCGATTGGTTGGTTTGAAGTAGGTGAAGCAACACTGATTGGGCCAGATTTGGTTCATGAAGCTATGGAAGAGGTTCAGCTCATCAGAGATAGACTTAAGACTGCCCAGGGCCGTCAGAAGTCCTTTGTAGATGTGAGGAGAAGGGACTTAGAGTTTGAAATTGATGATTGGGTTTTCCTAAAAGTGTCACCTATGAAAGGGGTGATGAGATTCGGAAAGAAAGGGAAGCTCAGTCCGAGATATGTAGGTCCTTACAGAATCCTGAAGAGGGTTGGAAATGTGGCTTCTGAGTTAGAGTTGCCAGCAGAAATAGCAGCGGATCATCCAGTCTTTAACATTTCCTTGTTGAAGAAGTGTGTGGGTGATCTGGCCTTTATAGTGCCATTAGAGAGTGAGGTTGTGATGGACAGTCTCACTTATGAAGAGGAGCCAATTGAGATTCTTGACCGTCAGCTTCGTAGGTTGAGAAATAAAGAAGTCGCTTCAGTGAAGGTTTTGTGGAGGAGTCAGTCTGTAGAGGGAGCTACTTGGGAAGCAGAAGCAGCCATGAAGGCCAAGTATCCTTATCTCTTTCCTTCCAATTCTGCTTCAGCTTCAGGTAGTAGTTCCTCTCCAGTCTCTTAGCTTACTCTTGCGTAAATTCAGTCTTAGCATCATGTTCCTTCAGTTGGTCTTGCATTTTCAGCATAATTGCATTTTATTGGAACTCAGTTTAGTCAGAAATCAGTTTCTCTCACTTAGTGGTAGGGATTGCAGCTCCTTCCCTCTATACGCATCTAGTTTAGGCTTCATTGGAGGATGAATGTTCCCAAGGGGGAGATATTGTAACACCTCAAAAATTAGACTTAGAAGTTGTAGCAGAAAAACATCAGAAAATAGTGAACCACGGCAGGGCTCACGGACCGTGAAAGGAACCACGGTCCGTCGACCTGCCTGTAGGTTCATACCCAGCCTCAGGTGGTGGACCACAGAGCTCACCACAGGCCGTGGTCCCCCCTAACGGGCCATGGGACTGCTCGTGGGAGCCAGACAGAACCTACCCCTAGCTCAGGCCCCAGACCACGGAGCCCACCACAGGCTGTGGTCACTTTGACGGGCCATGGATGGGTCCGTCACTTCGGAGCGGTAGGCCCCTAGCACAAGTGAAGGACCACGGTGACCTTCACTATCCATGATCATTCACACAGTCCGTGTAGTGGACCATAGAGGGAAGGGCTCCGAACTAGTAGATACTGACCCAGGAACCACGACCCATACAACGGACCGTTGTTCTAGTGACGGTCCGTCGTCTAGCTCCGTCAGATTTTAAGTAGGGTCGTTTTGGTGTTTTCCCCTATGCGTTGGACACCTAAACTACGTCGTTTAACCCCTAAACTACGTAGTTTTGGTCAGTTTAAGCCTAGTAACTTAATCAGATCCTTCCCTAATCGATCATTCACCAAATATTCATCAAAACTTAGAGAAAAACAGAGGGAAAAGTCGAGCAGCCTCTCAAGAACACGCAATAAGTTTTCTTCAGTTCCAACCCCGAAATGGAAGTATTTCTTCGTAGATTTCGTCACCAGGTATGTGTGATTTCACTAGTGGATTCCTTTCTTCCACTAGGTCCCTAGAATTCAGTCAGATTTTTGATTTTCTATCTCTTGTTTAGACCTAGGGTTCTAGAAAACTTTAAATATTTTTTGTGATTTAGCTGTTATAGTGTTCCTAATCGAATTATCATGTTTCCTTGGAATCGTTGTTAAATTCCTTGTATGAACTTCAGAACCCTAGTTGTGTAGTTTTTTTTAGTTCATGAAATGCACTTGCTAGGTCAGTAAAATAGATAATCATGCTTCAGTTTTCGAATGTCCCATTATCAGTATATAATTGTTACATTCTCAGATTTTGCATGTCAGTATCTTGAGCTATTAAGTATTTCAGTCATACTGTGTTATAGACATATTCAGTTGGGAGTAGACTTTACACCGAGTTGGACTAGGGTTCAGCATACCCTCATAATCTTAGAACTACGTGCCCCCATAGGTTTATAAGTCCCCTTTGTGGGCATCATATTTAGTGGTCAAGCCAGTCATGCCTTTATACCCCTGGCAAGGTATATTAGGTCCTCTCGATGGGGCGTATACATCGAACTCCACGTTAAGCTCACATGGTTTTATGCCGGTTAATAGTAGCTCCCACAGTCAGAATTTAGTGTATTTGACCTGGTTTTCAGTTTATACTTCAGTATTCAAACAACATGTTCTATTCATGATTTAGTACTTGGTCATTGCCTCAGTTAACTTTTCAGTATTTACATTCATCTTAGATTATATCATTTCTCAGTATGATTTGTTCAGTTTATGTATTTCATTCAGCTATACTCTATATACTGCATGCTCAGAATATTCCAAGTACTGACGCATACTCTGCGCTACATTCTTTCATGATGTAGGTTCAGGTACTCAGCATCCAGATCACGCATAGATAGGTTTCCGATCCGTATTTCAGCAGCTTCAGTGGTGAGTCCTCATACTTCGAGGGCAATAGACATGTTTTCTAGATTTAGTCTTTTATTTCAGTTTCAGTTTTACTAGAGTTAGCTGGGACATGTCCCAGCAATTCTAGTCATTAGAGGATTTTTTAGACATAGTATTAGATTCAACTTTAGATTGAGTTTGATCTTTCAGTTGTCATTGAACTCTCAGCATATTTTCATATATTCAGATTAGTTGGGTATTCCCCATCTTTCAGTTATCACTGTTTTAGCTTTCGCATAGTATCTCTATATTCAGATTGTGTTAGTATGCTTATGATATGCCAGCTCAAGGTTATCTTGGGGTCACTCGTTATCCTATGTCCCGTATTTACGTCAAGGGGGTATCCTTGGGGCGTGAAACTAAGAATTATTTCTATGTGAGAAAGCCTTTTACATCATGCTAGTATGTGCTTATGAGAATATCCTTTCACAATACAACATCATCATTGGTACTTTACTCTCAAAGCACCCTTAAAACATTTGCATAGATTTCATAAGAAAATGCATAAGTCCATAATTTACCTCTTGAGGTTCAAAACCCACTTTCAATCATCAACACTTAGAAAACATGGTTTAGATATGTATTTAATCATAAATACATGTAAAGCTTCTAATACATGCTTAATTTCATATAACTCTTCCTTGAAGATCAAAATCTCACATCATATGATTCATAGCTTGAAAACATGAGTATTACATGGGTTCATGAGGAAATCATCATAAAATCATCATATTTCATAAATTCATGCATAAGAAATCATAATTCAATCATTTAAATCAATAATGTTAAGAACCCATGATAATTGAAGAAAACCCTAACTCAATTAGGGAATTCTACCTTTTGAAATAGAGGAATTTTGGAACTCCATGGATGGAAGGACTCTATGGATGAAAATTATCATACCTTGAATCTAAAAGCTAGCCTTCAATGGATGAATTGAGACCTTGACTTGAAACCCTAGGTTGAATCTTCTTCTTCTTCAAGTTTCTAGAGAGAGAAATATTTTGGAGAGGAGAATTGGTCTTCTTTTGTGAATTTTGAAGAATGAAGTGGATGGGTTAATTTGGGGGTTGAAAAAGCTTATATAGGGGTCTTAGGGAAGGGTAAAACGACGTAGTATAGGAACTAAGTAATGAGGAAAAGACCCAACTGCCCCTAAACTTAACTACGAACTGACCACCGACGTTCCACCTACGGACCCAGTCGAAGGACCGTGGTTTGACCCACGCCCAATCCTGGTGGACTGTCGATGGTGGTCAGAAGATAGTTTTTGGGCCATCAAACCACGGACCGTGGTCTGGCCTACGGTCCGTAGGTCAGGCCATGGTCTTGGACTTCTGCAACTTAGGCAAGGTGCCCATCCCACGGACCCATCTACGGTCCATGGTTCAACCCACGGGCAGTGGTTCACCTCCGTGGCTTGCACCTGCAACTTCCCAAAATTCAGTTCATTTTCCTTTTCTGGATACAGGGTGTTACATGATCATGGACCATAGGGTGGCATTGGATGCTCTCACCGCTCAGGTTGAGGTATGCAAGACATCAAACCATAGATCTACAGATGTGACTGCCTTGAAGGCTGATATTACCGGTCTCCTACATGATGTGGATGAGTTGAAGTCCACCGAAATCTTGATGTTGTGGGGTAATGTAGATGTTCCTGATGACCCCAGTGCCTATATGCCAAATATTTTTGAGATCCCTCTAGCTAGTGTGATCGGAGATGCTGTTACAGCTGATGATGATGGAGAGTTAGACATACCCGAGACAGATGAGGAGGAGCTAGAGGTTCGTGATGAGGTAGTGTTCAAGGATATAGAGGAACTGGAGGGTGATTTGGTACGGGTGGCTACAGATGCCTCACTGCGTGAAACTTTATTGATTGGCTCGAGTGAGTCTCAGCCCACAGAGGAGATAGGTGAACAAACCTCTAGAGCTTGAGTCGAGCCAGGCACTAATTCCCGACTGAGGCCACCCCAAATGTGCATAGTTCACCTCATGCTTAGCCTGATAGGGGGATTTTTACTCTCCCTCAATTTCCCTTTCTCTTTATACATTCAGCTTTTATTGCATATTGAGGACACTGTGTAGTTGTTTTGGTGGGGTGAAGGTATTTTTATACCTAGCTTTTTGGTTGTATTTTGTTTTTTTAAAATTTTTTGTCTTTTTGATATTTTGTTATTTTATTGTTTTTTTCGAAATTCTCCTTGCTGCTTGAATGTGAAAGAATGTTGGTTTTATTTCATTGGTTTCTCTCCTTATTGCATGATTGTGGGTGATTGTTGTTCTCTTATATATTTGAGTGTCGGTTGCGATCAATACCGATGACTTGAATAGTACTCTTTATGAATGATATGTTTGTGCAAGTCCAACGAGACAATTTGAGTTGCATAAATCTTGTATGAACTCTTAGCATCTCATTGTGACTAGTCGGATTGTCGAATGAGTGTTGTAATGATCGTTACACGCGAGCTTAACTTGTAGAGTCATGATAAATGATTGTGTTTAAAGCCTTGTGTGGTGAGATTTACTTGAAATATATGCGTGGTGATACCTAGAACTTATCATGTTGGTCCAATTGACTAATTTTGGTGAATGAAGGAAATGATCTTAGGCATGAACTTTTCAGAGTGAACCTTATTGCTATACCTTTGTGTGACAACCGTATTTGTTTGTGAACCTAGCTTGGCACCTTTTGAGCCTAACCTTTTCATTGGATGAAACATGAATAAAAATGGCCTTGTCCTCCCCACTTAAAATCTTCATGAAGCATTGGTTTGTTTGAAAAGACAACTTAGGCCAAAAGAAATCAAGCAAGAAGTTCGTGAAATTCATCCTAGGAAACTTGTGTTCAAGAAAAAGATGGAACGCCTCCATATAAAAAAAGGGGAAGAAAAAGGTGAAAAGAGAAAAAGAAATGATAAAATTGTATCCATTGAGGAATGTTGTGGAAATAAAAGGGGTATCCGATGAGCTATACCAAAAATTTTGTGTGCTTTGAATATGCCAAGGATGAGTTGTGAAGATGAAAAGAATGAAAGAAGGGAGAAGAAGTGAAATTTAAGCCATGCTTCATGAAGGTGGAAGTCACTAAGCGAAAATGATCATACCTATACCCTCAACCCAATTACAAGCCTTGAAAGACCTTTCTGATCTTGCATGAACCGAGTGATGTGTTGGTTGGAAAATATGGGCAAGCCTGTGGGTAAAATCGTGCATGTTTTTCTCATTGGGAGTGTGAGTGTTGATTTTGATTCCTTAATTGTATTCCTTGATTGGCTTTTTGAAGAGCACAAAATCATTCTTGATGTGAGGGTATTTGAATATTCTTATTGAGCATGAATTTGCATTTGAAGAGAGCATTGTCAGCTTTAACTCTATTTGATGATGGCTAGTCATAGTTAGAAACTTTTAGTGCACAATTGAACATGGCAGGTGTGAATTGAACTTGTGTGCGTTCATGTTGAGTCTCAAGGAGCACTATTTGTAGACATCCATGTTGGTCTGATTGATCTTATGTTTTACTTGAGGACAAGAAAAAGTTTAAGTTGGGGTGTTGATGAGTCAGGAATTTCGACTCATTTAGGGCTTATTATTCAACGAATTAGTGTCCTCAATGCCTACTTTATGCTCATAACTGATGTTAATGTGCTTATATGCAGCAATGAAGGTTTAATAAAAGGCAAGGACATTACGATGTGAAAAGGAGCGAAAAAGTTGGAAAAGCATAAGAAAAAAGAAGCGGGAGCTCGCAAAAGCCACTCGGCGATTCGCCGAGTGAGCCTCCAACTTGCCAAAAGTTGCAGCAAAGTAGCCCATGTACCAAGCCAATTTGGTGAGAAAAAGATGATTCCGTGATACGCCGAATGGATTGGCGATCATGACCCAGCTCGCCTAATCTTCCGGAACAATTGGATACAAGAACCACATAAAAAAGTGAGACGAAGTGCAACTCAGCGCATCGCCGAGTCGGTTGGCGATCTTGACTAACTTCGCCAACTGGACTCCATGTTGAGTTTTTGGAACATATAAATTCATTTTTTGAAAGAAGAAAAGCAGTTCCCACACACAGTGTATTCCCCAGTCTTTGAGAGTTTTCACATTATTACATTGTTGAACATTCTTGGAGAATATTTGGATCTCAGATTTGAGGTTTTAGGATTCTAGCTTTAATTTTGGCATTGGGGTATTGCAGATTGTTAACAATTTAGATGGATAATCTTTTTGGTAACGATTTCTTACTTTTCGCTATGTTTGGCTAAAACCACTTACCTTGGGGGTGTGATCATGTAGACGAATGCATTAATTAGCTTATGAATATTATTAATTGCTGAATTTAATGTTGTTTTGAAATGGGTTCAATTGTTTGTTCTTGTTTTAATTGATGAACTGAAGTTGCAAATTTTGCTACTTAGTCTCCGTGCTTACTTGAGAAATAGGTATAGAGTCGAATTAATGATTGATAGTTGTATTGATTAACATCTTTACTACCCAGCTTGAGAAATTGGGTTAATTAAGGAATTGGGTTGTTTTGTATTTTTAAGCTTGTTGAGGTTCGAGAGAACTCACTCGAAACATGATAGTTGATCGAGAGATGGCTATTTTATTAAAAGTCTATCCTACCGATTGAGATTCAACAACTTAAAGAAATTAGTAATTACCCGTTAAGTGAAATTAGCATTCGATCGATCACATTCCTAAGGTCGTCTTTCGAATAGTTCAAATCATCTGTTAATTGTTGTTGTTAGAACTTGGTTACTAAATTCCCTCTCTTGATATCGATAATTGAAACTTCGTGATTTATTTTATGTTGCGCACTTTTTTACTTCTACAAAATATTAGAACACGTCTTTACTTCTTAATTGAATTCTTTACCGTATCACTCCCTATGAAATCGACCCCAACTCATCGTTGGGTTAATACTTGTTAGCGACCGCCTACACTTTGAATCGGAAGAAGTGTAGTTGAGCGTTATCAATAAACAAGGGCAAGTAAGGGCCACAATGTAAGAATGATCACAAGAGGGAATTAAGCATGCTAACAGTCATAAAAAAGTGAATATACAATATAAACATGATTTCTAAGCAACTAGCATGAAACAAGTGTTAACCCACCCCAAATTCCAACTAATCAACATGCAATTACATTATCAAGCTTAATCTAAAGACTGGGAAGCCATTTCCTACCTCAATGCAAACCATGCACACTACAAAATTAAAATTCCAAAACTTTATCCTTCCGAACGACCTCCGAATATGTAACCTCTCAAAAATTGAAAAGTCAAGGTTGAAAGGAAAAGTGTTGAAAATTTCACTAAAGCATGTTCTATGAGTCCTACCTATCGACCGTAGGAAGTTCTGCGTGCCGTAAGAAGGAAATCGTAGACCTGAAGTTGGGTTTTTGGAATTTCATGTTTGTGAAGTTTGACCTACAAATACCCAGGACGAGCCATAGGAAGTTTCATGGGCCATAGGATAATTCTGTAAAACTGATTCAGACTTGGTAGAATTATGGACATCAACTTGTGATCTACAAATGAGGTCTACAGACCGTAGAAAACTCTTGTGGGAAACGATTGAATTTTTGGGTTTCTGAAGTTGGTTCTACGGTTGACCAGTACGTGCCATAAAAAGTTCTACGGACCATAGGTTTGACTTGTAGAACTGTTCAGCAATTATTTCTTACGGGTATTTGAATCTTCCTATACATTTGATACCTATACTATGTAATTTTGACCCTAGTTTTATGTCTAATAACTACCCTTCTAATCCTAAATCTACCCAACCCTCTCATTCTCTAAAATCCCTAGATTCCATCCAACTTCATCCCCTCCAAATCCTCTAAAGCTTCAAGGGAGAAATATGGGGTTCAAGCTTCAAGTCTCCTTTTTCCTCCACTGCTTTTGGGCTTTGTTCATCAAGGTATGTGGAAATTCATCAATGGGTTCCATTCACCCATTGAGTCCCAAAAATTTCAATTCTCCAATTTAATTTCATCAAGATTGATTATGTTTTCATCCAACTCTCCATGAGTCTTAATTTTTATGATTCAATTTCTTGATTTTGATCTTCTTATAAATTATTTGATTCAGTTACATGTTTTTCAATTGATTTCATATGGACCCATGCATTATTCATGATTTTGAATATGGATTTATAAAAATATGAGTTTATGAAGAAAGCTATGAACTTATGAATGATGATTTATGAAAATATATGTATGATTTATGAAAAATATTTTGTTATGTAAAGGTTGCTTTTAAGATGAGCATCAATGAATTTGTGAAAGGTTTTCTCTCACATATAAAGAAATAATGATTAGTGAATGGTTTTCATACACATGCATGATTCATAATTTAAGGAGCTATTCTATGATGATTTAAGCTTGGATTAGTAATTTATTTTCCTTTTCCATGCATAACGTTATGTTTATGAAAATTACTATTCCGTTGGTATTTAACTTACACCGAGAGAAATTTGAGGTAGAGGCTTAAAGGGTAGTCTCTAGTTGTAACACCCCGGAATCTAGTAGTCTAAGCAAGGGACCAAGGGAGAGGTCACAAAACCATTATTTGAGCCTGGGCAACCTTCACGTGGACCCACATGGGCCGTGAAGGGCACTACGAGGCGTGGTGCTTCCTGTGGTGGCTCACAGTAGCTAGCCAAGGGAGGGTCACCTCCCTTGAGCATCATGCCACCCCGTGAAGGGCTTGGCAGTGAGCTCTCCAAAGCAGCCTCCTCCCACGAGCCACTTGACGGCTCGTGGAGGTGGGCGTGGAGGAAATGGAGTTTAAGGGTGGCAATACGAAGCTACTGGTCAAGGACCACGGCCACCACAACGGGCCGTGAAGCCCTTGATGGCTCGTGGTAGCCTCCATCATGAGGCTACGTCAGTTCTAAGTCAAGGGCAGCTGGATCTTTTCAAGAATTAATTAAATAAAACCTATGTCATTTTACCCAAGCCTGTGGCCCCTATATAAATAATTTTAACCCCAAAACTCAGAAAATTCAAATCATTTTTCTCAAAACCCAAAAGAAAACCAAAGTTCTTCCTCTCTAAAATATTTCTCTCTCTAGAAATTGAAGAAGAAGAAGGGTGAAGCTAGGGCTCAAGGTCAAGTTCCCAAATTCTCCAATTGCTTGTGGGCTTTGATAGTAAGGTATGATAGTTTTCATCCATGGATTCCATCCATTCATGGAGTTCCCAAATTCTCCTATTTTCAAAGTTAGAAATCTCTAATTGAGTTAGGGTTTTCTTCAATTGTCATGGGTTCTCTTGATTATTGATTTAAATGATTGAATTATGATCTCTTATGCATGAATTGATGAAGTATTATGATTTTATTGTTCTTAGTTCTTTCTTTTATTTCTAGTTTTTGTACATGATGTATGGGTTAGGCCCAATTTCATTCTATTGTATTAGATGGCTATTGAGAGAAGTGTTTTAGACTTCCGCTTCACTTTTATAAAACTATTAGACTTGCAATGTTGTTTTACCTTTATTATTCTATTTCTTATATTATGAATGTTAAGTGTCTTGTATGGGTTATCTCGGGGTCCTATACACCATGTTACATCTAGGGGATACCCTTAGGTCGTGACAATGGTGAGTCCTCATGTTTCGAGTACGGACTTTCATTGTTCTTAGTTCTTTCTTGTATTTCCAGTTTTTGGACATGATGTATGGGCTAGGCCCAATTTCATTCTTTTATTAAATGGATATTGAGACAAGTGTATTAGACTTCCGCTTCACTTTTATAAAACTATTGGACTTGAAATGTTGTTTTACCTCTATTTTTCTATTTCTTATGTTATGAATGCTAAGTGGCTTGTATGGGGTCTCTCGAGGTCCTATACACCATGTTAGATCTAGGGGGTATCCCTGGGTCGTGACAAACTTGGTAATCAGAGCACAAGGTTTAGAATGGTCCTAGGATATCTCATAAGCCACGTCAAGTAGAGTCTTGTTCATGAGTGTGAATCGCGCCACATTTATGAATGATAGGCTACAAGATGATTAGGAAACTTCATTTCTTTTATTATTCTAAAGTCGTGCGATAGAGTTTAACTTTATAAGATCTCTCTCCTAATCCTTATCCGATGCTCTACAGGATATGGCTACTCGAAGAGCCTATGCTAGAAGGAATGTGAGGGAGAAATGGGAATAAGAAGCTCCTCCCTAAGCTCCTCAAGTTTCGGTCGATCCATTGGCCGAACAAGTGACTAATGCGGAGTTTGGGGATGCTTTTCAGGTGTTGGCTCAAGCTGTGATGGCCCAAACCAATAGGGAGGTTGCGGTTTCTGTGAACCTAAATTTGGGTACGGCGGCATCTAGAGTGAGGGACTTCATGGTTCTAGGGTTGAGGAAGATCATCAAGAGTTCATTAGTGAGGTCTAAAAGGTGTTGATGATCATGGGAGTGACACCGGTGGAAAAGGCGGAGTTGGCCGCTTATCAACTTAAGGGTGTGGCTCAAATATGGTACAACGAATGGAAAGAAGGGAGACCGAGAGATGCGGGTCCTCTTGATTGGGTAAAGTTTCAGGCCGCTTTTCTTAATAGGTTCTTTCCCCTTGAGATGGGGGAAGCCTAGGTTCTTGAGTTCATTAACCTTCGACAAGGGAGTATGAGTGTGAGGGAATACGCTCTAAAGTTCACACAATTGTCTAAATATGCTCCAACAATGGTTGTTGATTCAAGAACAAGTATGAGTAAGTTCGTTTCGGGTGTGTCCGAAATGGTGGTTAAAGAGTATCGTACCACCTTGTTCATTAATGACATGGACATCTCTCATCTCATGGTTCATGCACAACAGGTTGAAGAGTAGAAACTTATGGAAAAGTCTAAGGAGACAAAAATGGCTAAAACCGGTGATAGTAATTTCTCTCATGCAAGGTCTGAGGGACATGGTCGTCCTAGGTTTTGACAAAACTTTTTCGATAAAGTTTCCTCCAATGCTTCTCCTAATTTCAACAAAGATAGGGTGTCTAACCCTAAGCCTCAAGGAGTTAATGGTGGTGGATCTTCATTGCCTATGTCTACTTGTAGTAGGTGTGGAAAGAAGCACGAGGGTAAGTGCCTAGCCAGCAAGGATGGTTGCTTCAATTTTTATAAGAGTGGTCATAAGATGAGGGATTGACCGATGCTTATGGATAAAGGGAGAGAGGGCAAGCAAGCTCCTCCTAGTGGTTCGGGTCCCAATGCTCCTAAGAAAACTGATTCTATGCACTTCAGACTCGTGGTGAATAAGAGGGTTCTCCCCATGTGGTTACCAGTATGTTGAAAGTTTTACAACTTGATGTTTATTCTTTACTTGATCCCGGTGCTACCTTGTCTTTTGTGATGCCCTATATGGCTATGAGGTTTGATGTTCTTCCGGAAGTGTTGTTAGATCCTTTTTCTGTCTCTACTCCTGTTGGTGATTCTATTGTGGCTAAGAGGATCTATAGAAAGTGTCACGTTTCTTTATCCCATAAAGTTACTCTTGTTGACTTGGTAGAGCTTGATATGCTAGATTTTGATATTATCCTTGGTATGGATTTGCTGCACTCATGTTATGCTTCTATCGATTGTAGAACTCATGTAGTCAAGTTTCAGTTCCCGAATGAGCCTGTCCTAGAGTGGAAAGTGGGAAATTTTATGCCTAAGGGTCAGTTTATCGCTTGTCTTAAAGCTAGAAAGATGATTTCTAAGGGTTGCATTTACCATCTAGTTAGGGTGAGGGATGTGGATTCTGAAACCCTTACTCTTGAGTCGGTCCCCAATATTAATGAGTTTTCGGAAGTGTTCCCAGATGATTTATCCGGTATTCCTCCCGAAAGGGAAATAGACTTCGGTATTGACCTTCTCCTAGATATGCAACCTATTTCTATTCTGACTTACCGTATGGCTCCGGTAGAACTTAGGGCTTCATCTGACCGAGTATCTCTTCATGGGGTGCTCCAGTTTTGTTTGTTAGAAAGAAAGATGGTTCTCTTCGTATATGTATTGACTATCGTCAATTGAATAAGGTGACCATTAAGAACAAGTATCTTCTTCCAAGAATAGATGATTTGGTTGACCAACTCCAAGGAGCGAGTTACTTCTCTAAGGTTGATCTTCGATCGGGTTATCATCAATTGAGTGTGCAAGATGATGATATTCCAAAAACGGCTTTTAGAACCCGGTATGGTCATTATGAGTTTTTGGTGATGTCGTTTGGTTTGACTAATGCTCCGGCGGCTTTTATGGATTTGATTAATAGGGTGTTTAGAAAATACCTTGACATGTTTGTGATTGTGTTCGTTGATGATATATTGATCTATTGGAGAAGTGAGAATGAGCATATTGATCATTTGAGGATTGTGTTGCAAATTCTTAAGGACCAACAACTCTTTGCGAAATTTAGCAAGTGTGAGTTTTGGTTAAGGTCCGTAGCTTTTCTTGGTCACATTGTTTTAAGTAAGGGCATTGATATAGATACTTAGAAGACGGATGCGGTCAAGAGTTCTCCTAGACCTCTAACTCCTTCGGATATTAGAAGTTTCTTCGGTTTAGTCGGTTAATATAGAAAGTTTGTTGAGGGATTCTCTTCAATTGCCTCTCCTTTGACGGCTTTGACTCAAAAGAAGGCTAAGTTCGTATGGTCTGAAGCATGTGAGAAGAGTTTTCAAAAGTTGAAAGATAGACTTACTTCCGCTCCGGTGTTGACTTTACCAGAAGGGACTAATGGTTTTGTTATTTATTGTGCTGCCTCAAGAGTTGGGCTAGGGTGTGTGCTTATGCAAAATGGGAAAGTTATTGCATATGCCTCAAGGCAACTTAAGATATATCAGAATATTTATCCTACCCATGACCTTGAACTAGCGGCGGTTTTTTTTGCCTTAAAGATTTGGAGGCATTATTTGTATGGTGTTCATGCAGATGTGTTTACCTACCACAAGAGTTTGCAATATGTATTTAATCAGAAAGATCTAAATCTTCGCCAAAGAAGGTGGCTTGAGTTATTGAAAGATTATGATATGAGTGTTCTCTACCACCTCGGTAAGGCTAATGTGGTGGCAGATGGTCTTAGTCGATTATCCATGGGTAATGTTTCTTATATTGAAGAAGATAAGAAAGAGTAGGTCCGAGATGTTCATAGATTGGACCGATTGGGTATTCAGTTAGTGGACTCCACCAAGTGTGGTGTTATGGTTCACAATGGTTCCGAATCGTCTTTTGTGGCGGATGTGAAAAACAAGAAAGGTCTTGATCAAATTTTAGTTGAGTTAAAATAAGCGGTGCTTAAGAAATCTGTTGAGGCTTTCTCCCAAGGGGGAGATGGTTTCCTTAGATATCAAGGTCGCTTGTGTGTTCCAAATGTTGAAAACCTGATGGAACAGATTTGTTAGAAGCCCATAGTTTACGGTATTCCATTCACCCAGGAGCCACCAAGATGTACCGTGATTTACGGGAGGTCTATTGGTGGAATAGAAAGAAGAAGGATACTGCGCAATTCGTGGCTAAGTGTCATAATCTCAATAAGTGAAAGTTGAACATCAGAAACCGGGAGGTTTGTCCCAAGATATTAGCATTCCCACTTCGAAGTGGGAAGATTTGAACATGGACTTTATTGTTGGTTTGCCTCGCACTCGGTGACAACATGATTCAATTTTGGTTATAGTAGATCGGATGACGAAATCGGCTCATTTTCTTCCCGTCAAGGTTTCCTATTCGGCAGAGGACTATGCCAAGTTATACTTGAGAGAAATGGTAAAGTTGCATGGAGTGTCTTTGTCCATTATTTCCGATCGTGGCACCCAATTCACTTCTCAGTTTTGGAAGTCTTTCCAAAAGGGTCTTGGTACTCGTGTTAAGCTTAGTACGGCCTTTCATCCCCAAACTGATGGGCAAGCGGAGCGTACTATCCAAACTTTGGAAGAAATGTTAAGAGCTTGTGTGATTGATTTTAAGGGTAATTGGGATGACCATTTGCCATTGATTGAGTTTTCTTATAACAATAGCTATCACTCGAGTATTGATATAGCTCCATTTGAGGCATTGTATGGTAGGAGGTGTAGATCTCCTATAGGTTGGTTTAAGGTGGGTGAAGTTGCCCTAATAGGTCCCGAGATGGTACATGAGGCCATAGAGAAAGTTAGACTTATTAGAGAAAGGTTGAAAACGGCCCAAAGTCGGCAAAAGTCATATGTCGATGTAAGAAGAAGAGATCTTAAGTTTGATGTTCATGATTGGGTTCACTTGAAAATTTTACCCATGAAGGGTGTAATGAGGTTGTAAGAAAGGAAAGCTTAGTCCCCTATATGTAGGCCCATATCAGATTTTGAGACATGTTGGTGAGGTTGCTTATGAACTAGATTTGCCTAATGAGTTGGCTTCCGTGCATCCAGTTTTCCATGTCTCTATAATCAATTTGGTTTAGTGGTTTCACCTTTTCAAAGCATGGTTGTTCTCAACTTCACCTGTTTTAATTTTATTTCCTTATTTTGACATAGAGACTCAATCCATATTTGATTCACAACATTCTTTGCTCATTCTACTCTTTGAGAACCCCTTTTATTCAATACACACTAACAACAACAACATATCAAAACATCAATTGGTTCCAATTTTTTGCCACAAAAACAAAGGATGAGTCTCACACTCTTTTTTCACTCAGATTCTTTTCTTCTTTCTTACTACACCCCAACTTAGATTTTTAGCCTAAGTTGACTATTCAGACAAATCAAAGCTTCAAAAAAGATTTTCTTGGATGAGAAGGGAATGACATTTTAGGCCAAGAGGTTTAGCAAATTTTCCAACAAATGGATTAGGCTCAATTATTTTCAATATGGGTACACACCTCACGAGGTAGTTACAATGTTGGTATGAAAATTGGGATCACTCTTAAAACTTATGCCTAAGATCATTTCTTGCATTCGCCAAATTTAAATAAATAGACTAACAAGAAAAATTCTAGGAATCTACACAAATGTCTTCCAAGTAATCCTTATCACTCAAGGTACTTCAAACACAATTATTGGGCATAATACTACAAACTTAAGCTTGTGTGCAATGGTCATTGCAAGTTTCACAATTGATACACAATTAGTCACAAAGAGATGCTAGAAGCTCATGCAAGAGTCATGCAATTTGAATTTCCTTGAAATATCAACACAAACACACTTCTGATAAAAAGCACTATCCAAGACATCAATATTTTTCATGATCGATACTCGCATACTCATAATTAATGTGCATGCTTTTTAATCATTCCAACCAATCAAAACTGTTCTGGGGGAGAAGGAGAATAAAATACGCCACAATTCAAAACCAATAACACATAATACTATATACATACTACTAAACCAAAATAAGATGTTATTTAATACAACTCAAATATAATAAACAAAATAAAACAATGAAATACAAAGAAAAGGGCTATTCTCGAGTAACCAATAATGGTGTATCTAAATAATGTGCAACTCTCTATTCAATTATTCATATGTATGCTTCTTTATTTGTGTTGGGTTTTGCGTTTCCTAGCAAAAACTATCTGATCAATTTTAATTCTTAATCATATATTTGTACTATTTTGTTATTGTTACAACTTTTATTTTTTGAGTTTTTTCTTTTTGCTTCTTGCTTGAATATGCTTAATTTTAAATTCAGTGTCTATCAGAAACCACTTCTCTATCTCTAGGAGTTACGAATTTGGTCTGTGTATGCTCTACCCCTCCTCAAATCCCGCTTATAAAAATTACCTTTAAGTTTGTTGTTGTTGTTGTTTTAATCATGTCGTTATGCTAGTACTTTCAATAAAATCTTTTACATTTTTTAGTATTATCAAAACTGACCAACTATTTAAAGTGAAAATTTTGTATTAGGCATGGATATCAATTTCATGTTGCAGTGATTCACTAACTTTTATATAACTTTTTAGTTAGTTGATATTATTTTTATAATACCATTTAAATATCAATGTAGGGAAAACTGATTAGTTTAGAGTTACACAACCTTTAAATGAGATTCACATTTCACAAGATACGTTCAAGACATTTCCCAAAAACCTAGCACTAACATAATTAATGAGTTTTTATAGAATAATCACCCAAAGTATGTTTCAGTTAATTACGTTATAATCTATTTTACTCTCTTGTCTCGTTAGTCAACATATATGCTTACTTCGATCAATAATATTTATTCCTTATTATTTTAATTTTCTTTTAATTAGTTTAACTTTAAGAACAAACATACTCTTACCTCTTTAAATAATTTTATATTTACATCACTTTGAGTTCAACCATGGCATTAGAGGAGTCAACACGAAGACGAGTTTAGGTGGAATCACCTTCCAAAAGGGGCATCAGGTATGTTTTGGAAAATGATGAAAAGGAAGTGCTATAGCTGACTTCTTGTATGAAGCACATATATTTTTTAAAAAAAATAAAGCACCTCGTTACTCCATCCTTTTCAAATTTTATATGTCACCCTTTTTAAAAATCTCAAAGATTTGAAAACTTTTATTATTATGTTAAATTATCAACATACTTTTATATAATCTTAACATCATAATATATAAACATTTTAGCTTCACATGAGTTTTAAATACTAAAATGTGTTATTTATCACTCTTAAATATTTTCTTTAAGAATTCTTTTTGTCTTGACTTAAGGCTTTTAAAAGAGTCGATCATAAAAAAAATGAAATAGATGGAGTAACATCGCACTGGGCCAGTTTTCAATCTTGTCATATCTTGATCACACACTCTCTCTCTCTTTCAACTTTAACTTTATGTGTTGTCAATTTATTTAAATTTTAATGTTGCACGATATATTTTAGGCATTTGATTTGGAAGCAATCAGGTTAGTTCTTCTATCCTTTCTTCTCTTTATCGTTATTCTTTTTGGATTAAGCTTTCCTTTTTATTTACACTATATAAATACTTTAAGCTTTTTATTTGAAGCGATCAGGTCAGTCACTCCTTCTTTTATTGTTATTATTGCAAGAATCTTGTTTCTTTATTTGTTGTTTGGAGATATTGTTTTGCTTGATTGAATTAATGAATTGGGTGAATTCACAAGCTTTATATGCGTCGATTGTTATAACTCGCATATCAAGTCATCTACTTCTTTAGAATTTATTTTAATTAGTTACCGATTTCACATGATTAGATTTAATTTACTTGCTAAAAAATAATAAGTTTGCATTTCTAATCATCTTATCACCTAGATTTGTATTAATTAAATAATAATCTATTCATGCTTAATTTATTAACTTGTCTTAAATTAAGAATATTTTTTTATATATTTTATGTTAAAGTATTTTTCTTAGCTTAATAAATTAATGTCCTTTTGTTTTATCACTTAACCCAACATAATTCACAATATTCGGTTGGGACCCACTTTTGTGGATCTTGAGAGGTGCTTAACACCTTCCTTTTGAGGGAACATGAACCCTTACCCGGTCTATGATTCTTTTGACCTTTTAAATTATTATTTTTTGTAATTAGTATATAATGATGCCCTAAGGCGCCTTCAATTCGTTAGGTGGCGACTATTCGCTTTTAATAATCCATAAAGATTTTTCACGTTGTTGCAAATCCATTTTGAGAAAAATGGGGCGCGACACCCGACTCATCAACACCCCACAGTTTAAAAACATTGCTTGTCCTCAAGATAAACAAAATCAAGGCCACAAGAGGCAATCAATTTAAGAACATCACGTTCCATATTAACTAAGAACCATGACCATTACTTTGGTTGATACTAACAGTTAGTAAGCAAGGAAGTTACTTTCTATCCAAGAAATTCTCTCGATTTCAGGCACACATCCAAAAGCACCATGAATTTTTAAGAATGATCAAGTGACAACACTAATTCTCAAGAGTGACTCACAACCACTAGTCAATCAAATAGTCTCCCTTGACTCAATTTTTGAATCTATCAATTTCATCAATATATTCTAATAATGTCCCAAAACACTCACAAAGTATTATCAAAACAAGGGACAAATGCACAAACACTCAAAAAGCATCTCATGAACACAAATATCACATCATAGGCTTGCCCTTATTTTGAATCATCATTGGATCAAAAGTATTGGGTTGGAGATCACAAAGGACTTTTATCAAGATTGTAATGTAGGCTTCGGAAAGGTTAGGATAACATTTAGGTAAAAGTTACTACACCCTCCTTGAATAAATACTACACACAATAATTTTCCATTTTTCTCTTCACCACTTCTATTCATTTTTCAATCCATTGCACACTTTTTCTTATTTCACATACGATTCCCCACATGCAACAATTTAAACCTTGGAGGATTCATTTTTTTTTATTCTCTTAAAGATTTTCTTCATTTAGCATTTTTTCTTCCTTTCTTTGATTCATTTTCTCATTTTTCAATTTCAAGCCCTCGTGTGATTAGCATCTCCCGTATGGATTTGCACCACCACCCCCAACGTAGGCTTTTAGCCGCAATTTTCACAATTTTAAAGTTCAAGAAAGTAAGGATTCAAAAGAGGATTACTTTTTTAGAACGAAAAAGTCTTGTAACAAGGTTGCAAAGGAAATGATATTAAGCTCAAAGGGTTCAACTACGGATATATTTAGTTGAAGAATAGTCTTTTTAAGTCAAGGGACTTCCAAAAATCACAAAGAAAACCTACGATCACTTCTCCAAACAAAAGCAATCAAGACAAACCGGGAAAGTTCTAGCTTGCACAAGTGAACATAAGGAATTATTCAACAACTCACCACACATGACATGCAAACTATTCTAGACGGCTCAATCACTTCCTAGACAAGAACAAAGGTGTAATTTTTCACACTTACCACCTAATGAGTAAGGAGTCTTTAAAAGAGTCAAAACCATTGTCACAACATCATGCAATTCCAAATATCTCCTTTCACAAAAAAATTAAGAGGGGTATACTCATAGGATTCACAATGCTTGACTAAATCTAGTAGTACCAAACAAGTCACAATCTCACATTAAAGCTCCACCAAGGTCAACAATGTCATAGTTACTCAAGCTTCACCATGACAACAACAACCGGATACTCATACTTCACCATGACAACAACGATCGGCTACTCAGACTTCCCCATGGGCAACATTTACCGGCTACTTAGAGTTCAGCGAGGACAACCCCAATTCACACTAGCTATGGGTACTCAAACATCTCCTTCTCAAAGGAATGCAACAATTACTCCAAATTCACCATGCACACAAGAAGAAGACTAATTCAAAAATAACGATTTTCCCATAAGAAAGGTGTCACTCAATCTATCATTGGGCATCGTCACTCAACATCATCACAAAGAAGCTAACAAAAGAAATGTAAAACTAACATAAAATAAAAACAATAAATAACTAATCCAAAAAATATACAAATGTCCATCACAGGCACAACTCCATAATAATCAAGGCCCGACAAGGGCACACAAATAATCCAAATCCAAAATATCAATCCAAGCATAAGACAAAAACATCAAAAGCACCCTAAGGGGAGCACCCCCAAATAAAAATGGTATTGTGTCCTCACAGTACAAATATGATATCATAAAGAGAATACAAGGGTCTCCCTGGACTACATCACTCGTTGTCCTCACTCTTGGTGGCCTCACTATTATTAGCATCATTATCTGCAGACCACTAGGCTGGTACATCTGCATTCTCATCCGGTCTCGGTGAGGGAAGTGGATAATTGATTTTGAGGACATTCCACAACCCTTTCACCCCCTTCCAAATCTAGGTGAAAAATTTATCTCTATTTTTTTCCCTCTTCTTCATCTTGTCATGGGAATGACTCAACTCACCATGTTACTTGGTGAGATCATTGTATTCCTTCTCCAACCTCGATAGATGAGATTTTTGTTTCCTTTGATATTTCAATAATACATCAAACTCATTTTTTTGGACAAAAGAATTAGGTCGTACAGATTACTCACCAAGCCCTTGAGGCAGTTTAATAACCAACTATTTCACTCACCTAGTCCCACAATTGATGGTTTAGAAGAGCCAGCCTAAATACTCAATATCTTACCTAGAACCATCATCCACTTCTTGTTTTTGGTGGTAGTCCCTTCACCTTGAATTTTTAAAAGAAAATGGTATTTTGGGACTCACCCAGTTGTCGCTTAGATACTCTCAACTTCAACATGTTTGCATAGTTCAATGATCAAAAAAGGAAACAAGAGAGTGGGGCTATAATGGAATTTGAACTCACGGAATTCACTGACGATCAAGTGGCCAAAATTCAATGGGAAATCATCAACTATGCAAGCTACTATATATGCTCTCAACACCAGAATTCAACTAGTGTTCCCACAGAGAGAGACTCGGCTACAAATAATAGATATTCTATTCCTTACTTTGGCCATGAACTCGGTGGATGTGATCTCGGATTTTGTAGTGGTCCAAGGTATATTCTTACCTAGGCATAAGTTCGAGACTAACCAACTGCCCAGAGCACCATCTTTTGTCGTGAAGTCTTCAATGCCATGATTTTGTAACCAATAGATTTCATTTGTTCCTTACGTCCCAAAATTAACAACTTTTCCCTGAATATTTATCACCTTGTTGGTCATGTAAGTCACCATGAGGTTAGAATAAAATTCACTATCCCATTGCTCATTCACCTTTCATGGCTCAGTGCAAAGAATATCCATTTGGTGGCCTCTAGTCTTTGATGGAATCCGTGAAGAATTTTTTGCGACCTTTTCAACTGAAATTCCTCCCTCGTGAAATAACTTCTTTCTCATTAGATTTTTTAGTAGATGTTCTGACTTCAAAAATAAATGAATCAATTCCGTTTATAGTCGCCATTGAATTTTTCTTCAATAATAAGTTATCTCGCCATTCTTGACTTTTTGAGAACTTGAAAATATTACAATAGTATGAAAATGTAAGAAGCATGTGATAAACAATGCAGTGCTACTGGTAGTTGATGAGTCGGGGATTTCGACTCATTTAGGACTTAATATTTAGAGTTTTAGTATCCTCGATGTCTATTTTTTTCTTTAAACTGATGTTAAAATGTTAATTTACAGTAATGAATGCAAAAAAGCAAGGCAAGGACATTACCGGATAAAAAGGAGCGAAAAAACTGAAGAAAAGCAAGGTTGATGCTCGCCAAAGCCACTCGGTGAGTTTCTGAGTGGCTCTTCCGCTCGCCAAAAGTTACAACAGGCCAACCCATGGACAAAGTCAACTCGGTGATGAGATTGGCATTTCTGCAAAGCGCCAAAAGGACCGGCGATGATTGTTTAGATCGCCTAAAGTCACAGAAGGGAAGTGGTGAAAATCCAAGCCAAGAAGGCGATGGAAATAATCACTCGGCAAGTCGCCGACCTGGTCGGTGAAGCTCAACTTATTCCACTGAGTGGTTTCGAAGCTGAAAATCTGGGAACGTATAAATGTAATTTTCAAAAAAAGAAAGAGGAGTTCCGATGTTTTTGAGAGTTCCCACATTGTCCAGTTCTGGGTTTTTTTTCCCTCACATTTTTCTTTGACTTTTTGAGTATATATTTAGGGTTTATTTGATTTTAAATTCAATTCGAGTACTTTGAAGACTTGTGTATTGTTACCCAAGCTGATGGACAACATAGGTGATAACTATTTCTTGCTCTTTATTATGTGTGCCTAAATCCCCATTCTTGGGGGTGTGATTATGTGATTAAATGCTTCAATTAGCTTATGGGTGTTAGTATTTACTGATTTTATTGTTGATTTGAAGTGGGTTCAATTAGAAGTTGAGTTTTAATTAATGAATTGTAGTTGCAAATACAATTCTAGTTTAGCATTCTAAGCTTGCTTGAGAAAGAGGTTTTAGAGTTAAAACTATTAATTGATGATTGTAGTGATTGGGTTATTGTGGTCTTAGCTTGATAAAGTGGGTCTAAATTCAATCTTACTATTCTAGCTTGAAAAAGTAGATTGATTGAGGTATTGGGTTGTTTATATGTGTTATGCTTGTCGAGGCTTGAGAGAACTCGATTGATTCGTGATAGTTGATTGAGAAATCGCTATTTCCTAAAGCCTAGCCTACCCAGTAAGATTCAACGATTTATAGTAAATAATAATTACCCATTTAGCAAAATTGGCATTCAATTGATCACACTCCCAAGGATGCCTCTCTACTTATTTAGTTCCGATTGTTCGTAGTTGTTAATTATTCATTATAATCCCCCCAATTGACATTAATTGTCAACCCCTTGCCATTTAGTTTTATGGTTTCAAAAATATCTACTTCTACAAATTATTAGAACACCATTTCACTTTATAATCGATTTTTTTACCGTATCACTCCCTGTGGGGTCGACCCCAACTCTTCATTGGTTTATACTTGATTGCGACCGCCTACACTTAGAATCGGATGAAGTGTAGTTGAGCGTTATCAGTAGTCGTCAGAGAAAAGCATTAAAAATCAATTCTAAAAAGAAATGAAGCCTACTGAAAATCTGAAAAACTGGCAGAAAATGGCCTTTGATGTTGCAAAAGAAACAAGAGGCTGCTTAAGCAGATGTCGCATTTGCGAATAGGGGCCACATTAGTGGGAAATGAGAAAGCGTGGTGAGGCCACTTTAGCAAAGGTCACTTTAGTGCTGGAGGTTCGATTTTGCAGCTTGTCGTCACCAATATGAACATCCAACTTTTAGCACTCCATTTTGCATGCAAAAATCAATCCATACAAGTTCAATTCCAACAACAATTAATTAGCAATTCAAAAATTAAATCATTTCATCACACAAACTTCTTCAATCCGAGTTCTCTTAAGCAATTTATCAAACACTTGGTCGGCATCCTATTTCCTTATAATTGAAACACAAAGTTGGTACTCAAGACTTCTCCAATTGTTATACTTCAACCCAAATGCATGCAATTTACATTTAGCAAGCAACTTTCGACAGATCAAATAATATACTACCCTCAGTTTATGAACTTTTTCACCCAAACAATACCCATAACATTCAAGTTAACAAAGAGAATGACAAGATTGAATTTACCATCTAAAGATTGTGAGAGAGCAAAAGACATACCAGATTTTTCTTTCAAGATGAAGAGCAACAAGTTTTGAAAGAATTGGAATAGAATGAAATAGGTCAAGAGAAAACCTTTTTTTATTTTTTTCTGACCATTTGGTCTCCTCTTTGGACTTTTGAGTCGCCAATGTCTCTTAAGAGGCGTCTTGTCCACGTTCGAGTATTTCAATAAAATTCGGGGTCCACTTTTGCGATGTAAAGTCGCTTTAGGGGACGCCAGCTATCTTCTGAAGTATCGTTTTTGTAGTAGACAACTGCTTTAGAAATGGTTGTGGATTCCTGGTGGGCCGTTTTTGCAGTAGATAGTCTCCTTAGAGACACTCGTGTTAGCGGTTAGCCTATCGCTTTTGCGATATTAGAGACTGCTTTCTGCATGCATTTGTCTGAAAATTTGGGTAAGGTAGTTGGTCAATTTGGTGACTTACAGTTGCATTTGGTGATCTTGCGCTCCCAAAAAGTAATTCAAACCCCATTTTCAAGGCATTGCAACCCCAAACATCTTTTCCCTAAAGTTTCTTGACTACAAACTTATTAAAATTAGCTCCAAATATTTTTTATATTATGAGGATTTGTCAAAAGCAATTCTAATCTAATCTAAAATTTTAAAAGTCAAATTTTTTAAAATCATAATCAAAATTTTGGATACCAATGGGTTGCCTCCCATCAAATGCATAATTTAAAATCGCGGAACGATGCCGAATACATCACCCTTTATTTTTCCACTTCGAGGTGATGAATCTCCTCCCCAACGTCAAATCAAGGTTTCGTTGAAATGCATGGGGACAACATGAGAGAATCAAGAATCACACTAGATCTCTACATGTTGAAGACTTGAATTTCTTACCCAATTTCACATCATTCTTTCTTTGAGAATCATTGATCAAGAGTTATAAGAACACTAGGCATTTAGAAAATTGAAGTTCATAACTCTTGGCCTTCGAGTGAGTGACACTCTCATTTCTAAATTAACTAGAGTTGCCATAAATGATATTTTGGTTTTTTCTTGCTATTCTACTATCATTTCTTTTGATCTTGACATCATGTATTGTTATTGGCTTGATTGTCTTTCAAATACCAGAGATTTCGTCAATGTTTATCACACCCCATTTTTTCTTAAAACTCCAACCCCAACTCGCTATTTTTGACCACTAGACAGGAAGCATCACATACTCCACTTCTTGTTATCATATTGGTCTTCAAAGTTGCAATTTCAAACTCAAGTTGGATCATTTCATGGCACTGAGTTAGGTGCAAGATGTGAAAATCATCCCCCATTTAAAACATAAGATTATGTAGTCTCTCATCATGTTCAAGATTTTGGGACAACCTCATGAGCCAAGTTTGACTCACCACGCCCATTTCTTCACACATTTCTTCTTCTGGAGCGGCATCGATATAACTTTCCCCAACATGAAGTCCTTCACAACAAAGTCATGGATTGGAACTACCAAGCATTGCTTCATCACAAGACTCTATAGAACCAAAACAAAAAATAAAAATAAAGCAAATATTCACAATTTGGATAGAAACAAGTAAACTATAAATTCTAAATCAATTGAATACGTCATATTGTTTCCCGGAAACGGTGCCATTTTTTTTATAAAACTCAATTACCCATCATATGAATCAATGAGTAGATGGTCACTAGTAATATATAACCTAACATATAAGGTTGGGGTTGAATTCCACAAGGAACAATGTGTCGCTAATCGGATAGATAAAGAAATACAAGCTACAAATTTGAATCCAAATAAAAAAAATACTCAATTATAATATGAAGATGTTTCTGGAAATCATCACGGATAGGGAAAAGATATTTTGAAGCAAGGAGTTCAAGGTAAAAGGGAATGGAGATTTAATTCATGATCAAATGATCCATCACAAAGAACCAAGAATTATCTCGATAATAATGGGTAAGTCAACCATGCCTATGATTCTCAAGTACTCACATGCATCTCCCGATCACAAGAAAGTATATCTATACATTGTCTAATTCTTTCAAACTTAGCAAGTATAACAAATTAAACAATCCAATATGGAAACACTAGGATTATTCTATTTCTAGCTCAAATCCCAAAATGAGAGTTATACCCCAATCTAGATTCTCACAAATTCTAGTCAATTAGCTAAATGTCCAATTGTGCTAATCGATCTTTCCTACATTTAATCCTCTTTCTCAAGTAAGATCAAGATAAATAGGAAAGTCCATGGGTTGATCAATACCTTGAAATTCAATTTAAGCGTGAAATCAATTAGACAATCAAAGACACATATTACAAACAAGATAATGTTCAATTAATTTGCAAAAGCACAATACAAGAATCAAACCCTTTAATGTTTATTTCTACCACAATATTTGATAACACTCAAACCACTCTCTAAAACAAATCCCAAGATTAAGTGGTCATCGTCAATAAAAATACCCAACTAAAAGTCGGTGTCGAATTCCATATAGAGTGATATAGTGAAAGGAGTTATATCAAGAAATTTAGAATATAAATCAATTAAATTATAGCAATCAAGAACAAAGGGTGGATGATTCCACCAAATTTACTAAAAATATTTTGGTATCAATAGTCACAATTACACTAAGATTTCAGAAAATTCACATAATTAACAAGTAATCTAGGGGTACAGGGATTGGAAACCGATGTCACATAAGGGTAATTGTATTGCGCCATAGTGCTAAACATTCATGGATAGGCTTGGTCATCTTCAATGACAATAATCTTCTTTCAATCTCATAGCATCAGTTCACAGAATCTTCTTTCAGTCTCATCTATGTGCATAACAAAACAACCCAATACCTTACACTATTCTCTCTTTTGAGCATAATTAGGGCAAATAGATCCTACCCATAATATTATTATTTTTCAATTAAACTACAGACATCAAACCTAAATTGCAACTATTAACCTAGCAAGTTACCCACTCCAATCAATCTCTTTCAAGCATCAATTGGAGCTCAAAATAAGATAAAGTTTACAACCTTAACCCATAAGTTAACTCCATGCTAATTAGCTCAAACCCATGGATGAACAACAATAAAACAAAGCAAAACACAATACCCACTACATTAAATCAACACCCAACCCCATAATTGCACCCCTAGACTTTGGAGTTTTAGCTACCCATCACAAAATGTAAGGTAATTATGTCTTTCATGAAAGAAGCCATGGGTAATATGAAATTAAGTAATTATAAGCAATACACACTTTGATTTCAACTTCAAATTATGAGTTTAAAGAACAAACTTGAAAACCCCAAAGTTAAAGATGTTCTTCACAAGGTAAAATATTTCTCTCTCTAGAAAGGAAAATACTTAGCTAAAGACTAACTAAAAATCTCCTTCCCCAAATATACTGCTTTTCTCTTTTCTTTGAGCTATTTATAGTTTTCCATAATTTTGCCCAAAACTCACTGTGTGACCCCTTCGGCGGCGTTAGTCGGGCTCGCCAAGCTTAGTCGGCAGATCGTCATTTGCTCCTTAGCTCACCTTTCTCTTACTTTAGGCGTCAGGTGTTTGAACCTCAATCGGCGAGCTCATTTGAGTTAGCCTTTCACATTTGGTGAATCACCGAGTACCACTATTATTAACCTTTAAGCGTGCAACTTTCCTCCAAATCATGTCACCTTCGGTGATGGTCAACATGTTCGCCATTTGTGTTCAGCGAGTCGCATGTCTTCTATAAGTTCGACGACCTACTTCAATTAATTCAAGTGTTTAGCACTTTCACTTTGAGTGAGGTCGTACCAATTGGGCGATCCACCCTTCTTGTTATGAGATCAACAATGTGGAGTTTAAATTTCTTTCCATGTTTTTAGCCTATCTTCCAAATATTTGTCATTGCCTTGTCACTTAACCTTCATAGCTGGAAATCATTAAAATATCATTAGAATAGGACATAATTAGGTATTAAGGACACTAATTGTTGAACTAAACATACCTCAAATGAGTAAATCTACCACTCATCAACAACCCCAACTTAACATTTGTTTGTCCTCAAGTAAATCAAGAACATAATAAGTTCAATAAAGTTGTCTAAATAGTTTTCAATGAGAGCTAACATGCAAGTGACATTACAAGACTACTCTCAATAACATGTGACACTCAATCATGATCAAAAAGCTTCAAATGATGACTAGCCGGTATCAAACTAAGCTCAAGATCACTATAGCTTTTTCTGCAATGCAAAACCATATTTCAACAACTCCATTCAAGTTCCCTCACATCAAGAATGATTCCATGCTCTCACAATGCATATCAATAAAGATATTAGGAATCAATATAACTCTCACTTTCCAAAAGAGAAACACATGTACGCTTCATCCCATAGGTTTGCACATATCTTCCAATCATCACACAACCTAGTTCATACAAGATCTCAAGGGTCTTTTAGGCTTGTAATGGGGTTGAGGGTTAAGGTATGGTCAATTTAGCTCAGTGACTTCACCATTTTTAAAGAATTTTTGCAATCATATTCACCTTTTCTCAAGTCTTTTTCATTCTTTTTCACTTGAAAACTCAAACTTTGACTTGTCAATCATTTTATTGGAAAACCCTTTTTATTTCACCAGTCTTTCTTTTTCATTTAACTTTATCGATGGTTGTTTATCACAATCTCTCACTTTTTTCTAAGGAGGGGTTTCTTCTTTTTGTAACACACTTTATAGTTGAGTCTCACTTCATCATTCTTTGTCTTTCACTTGGATTTATTTCCTCCTTCCTTTCCACAACCTCAACTTAGACTTTAGTCCTAAGTTGGCTATTCAATCAAACCAATGCTTTGGAAAGGATTTATGGGTTAGAAGTTAGTGATACTTTGGCTCAATAGGTTTTAACAAGGTTCTCAACAAATGACTTAGTCTCAAATGGTGACAAAATGGTTGCACACCTCTAGAAGGTAGCCACAAAAAAGGTATGAACATTTGGGTTCCCTCTAAAAATTTATGCACGAGATCATTTCTTACACTCACCAAAGCTAGACGATTGGACTAACAAGGCCAATTCTAGGATTTAACAAGCATGTTTTTCGGTAAAACCTTACCACACAATCTACTTCAAGTACAATTGTTTAGCATAACCTGAAAATATCAAAAGCTTACATTCAATGTTCATTGCAAGTCTAACTTCAAGACGCAGCTAGTCAACACAAGATTCAAAAAGATCATTCAAAAGTGCAGCCACATCAATTTCTTCTTGCGATACAAACACTAAACACAGTGCTCATCATGAGTACTATCCAAGAAATCGATATTGAACACAAACGATCCTCAAATCATTATCAATTAAAACTCAAGAATTTCAAAGATTTCCAAAACTCATGGGAAAATGAAAATAGAGAGACAAAATGAGCTAAACCATCAAACCACTATAATAAAACCAAAAATAACAAAATACTACAATTATCCAAAAGTAAAACTAAAAGTAACAAAATAATATCAAAAGAGGAATATTGTCACAAGTGCCCTCAGCCCACCAAAATAAACAGCAGTGTCCTCAATGCGGAACAAAATAAAAGAGGACAGGATGAGAGGTAAAAGTCCCCCTCATATGTTGTGGAGAGCTCGCGTCTGGAGTCTCGGGAGGAGTGGCATCATCCTGAGCATCAATGCCCAGCAAAGTGATCACAGAAGGCAACAAAGTAGGCTCAACTGGGGCATCAGTGCACGAAAAATCAACAGGAGGAATGATGGAGTCTGAAGAGACTCCATTGGTGCCAACTGCGGAGGTCACTTTAAGGTATCTCTCTAGTGTAGCATGGACCATTATCTTCTGTAGATCCTGCAACTCTATTACTGTCAATACAATCCACTGCTCATCCGTTTCTCTCCTAATCTAATCCTCATATGTCTCCTCATCATCAACATCCTTGACTCTCTCCTTAATCTTATCATCACCAATATCCTCAACAGTACCACCCATGCTTGGCTGCTCAGTCACACTCGGAACACTAGTAAGCATAGAGCTATGCGCATCGGGTATAAGAATCTCCCTTCATAACATCAAAATGTCAGTTGACCTCAACTAGTCAAAATCAACCCTAAGGGTGGCAATATCGGTCATCATAGAAGATAGAAAATCTAAACTACCATTAGCCTTTTATCGAACCTCTAACCTAGCAGTGAGGTTATCCAACCTCATATCATGTTATTCTATAGTAGCCTCACACTGATCCAACTTATCTCTTAGGGGGACAAAGCATCCTCAATCACCCGATCAATCATCTAGGGTATATGCTTCTCAAGCCTGGCAGCCCTCGCATCAACAGATTGGGCAAAATTTCCCATTTGATAGATCATGGCTTGTGTCAAGGGTGTTCAGGAGATAGGAGTGAGGGAGGGTACAACAACAATAGAAGCAGAGGTAGAGGGCACAGTACAGGGCTGGGGTGTACCTAATTGCTCCATAGAAAGAGCAGATGGAGTGGTCGCGGCCTCAAGAGCAGCGGGATCAACCATGAGCATAATGTCTAGTGGTGGCGAATATCTTTGAGCTGCATAATCCCGTAACTAGTAAGTCTCAATCCTTCGGATGTCATTGGAGGAGGATGGGGTGATCCGCACATTAGTCTTCCCCCGAAAGGGAACTCTTGCATCTTCACACAGTTGTGTGATCAAGACCGGAACTGGGAGGGAAGTTTGCTCCTGTCTAGCCCTCAACAACATCTCATCAACAATCATCGACCCCATAATCATTTTCTCTCTGTCAATAATTGTACCCACTAACACAGCCTTGGGGTGACAGAAAATGGATTCATTCTGGGAAGGCATAATATTGTTACTTATGAATCTAAACCAATACCAGGCCCCAACATTTAAGTCTTTCTTCTTGATTTTCACTCCGCCATCCATCCACGGAGGAGAGGTATCAGAAATAATATGTGCAGACCAATCTTAGAGAGCATCAATATCATGATGCATTAATATCGTAAACATGTCAGCCTAATTTTCGATTGTACCCAAAGCATTATTAACATCACTTGTGTGTCATTGTACCATTTTTCCACGAACCTCAACCTCATCCAGGGGCTTCCTAACTATCCTCGTCCTCTTTTTCGGCAAAGCTTCTTTGTAGGAAGCATAAAACTCTTGTACCCATGCTGGGACATAAGGAGGTCGAGGTTTTGTGAGCCTCTCAAACCCATGGAATTTAATCATATCTTATATGGCCGGGTACTCACTCATCACCCCATTAGTGGAGAGTTTTCCCTCCTCTAAAATAGTGTGTTCTCCAGCAGCCTTGATCCTGTTGAGGGCTCTTGTAGTGATGATCAAGAGAACAAGATATGTGGGAGATTGATCTTTATAAGGCAGCACCAACTTGGATCGGATATCAATCCTTTCTCCAAAAAAACCCTTTTCTTGGTTGTTCACTCTCATGCATCGAGGAGCGTGGATTGGTTTGATGTTTAGATGTCTCATTGATGACTATCCCTTTTTTTCTTTTTGAAGGAGGAGGAAAGGATTCTCTGTCAGATTCTATATTAGAGGTCACAACTCGTTTCCCTGTTATTTAGCTATTTCCTGTCAATCACAAGCATTCAAGCACAAATGTGGTTAAGGTTAGTTGAAATCAAACCCGAAATAAACACATTTCAAAAACATTTTTGAGGCTCGCCTACCGGGAAGGTGTTCCGCCTAAAATGTTAGGCGAGCACAATGAGCTTTCCAAGTTGACAAGGAACAATTTTAAGGAACTCAAGAAAGATGGGCGGAGTCATATCCAACTTGGCAATTCACCCAATTGGTTTCGGTGGGCAAAGACAAGTCCGATGAAAGTGACAGTTCAAAATTAAAAAGAACATGCACAAAGGGTAATGCCCATTCTCCCTTGGCGATAGCCGAGTGAGTTTTGGTGGACTAAGACAAGCCCACTGAATTAGGGACAGTACCCAAGTCACATATTCAAGCAAGAAAGGCGAGATGGGACTTACTTGGTGATTCGGCTAACTGCTTTGGCGAGCTAAGACAAGCCCGCCGAACAGGTAGGGTTCACCCAAGTGCCTATTTTCACGAATTCAATAACAGTACACAATAACCAATTAACTCTACAATCTACCCACATGTTTTTTCTACCCATGGGTACTCAGACTTCCCCAAATATCACAAATTATTACCCAAAATGATGATTTTCCCTAAAGAAAGTTGTTACTCCATCTACCATTAGGAAAAATCATGCAATCAGAGCAACACTGGGTGAATCAGACTTCACCCATCTGAAATTCAACAGAGACCCAACACATAAGGGTTCAATTTCACATTTTCACCAACATAAGTAATTTTAACAATTTTGGGCACAAACTCAACTATCTAAATCATGGGCACAGTTCAATATGCTATATTTAGCATTACCCAAACAAACTAAACGACAATATGCTTCTTATGACACTAAGCCCACATCAAAAACATAAATTCCAGCATAAATGATAAGATAGAAGTCGAACACCAACCTCAAAGAGTAGCACAACACAAAAAATTAAGGAACTAGGGTTAGGATCGAGATGTAAGCAATCCAAAGCCCTCCAAGAAAGTGATATCACACAAAAAGGAACACAAAAACAAAATGCGGGGTATCGGCAGTTTAGGGGAGAAATAGACACAAAGAGATGAAGGGGCTTCTTTATGAACTTGCAAAGACTCTTTGCCTATTTAACTCGGACCCACTCGACGGACTGCGACTAACATTTTTAAATGCATTCGGTGAATCGCCGAAGGAGCTATTTCTCACCGATGAGTCCTGAAAGGATACAAAACTTGAAGGCTGATTTGGCAAACTCGATTAGTTTGTAAACTGTACTTCGGTGGATCGCCAATTGGAGCACAGATCACCTGAGTGGACAGTACACCTTTTCACTTTTTTGATGTCATAAGGCGGACAGGATTGAGTCCACATAATGTCTTCGGTGGATCGCCGATGTAATTTTAGCTTCGCCTATAGTACCTTTCTCAACACTTTGACTTCATTTCAACCTGCACTTCCAACACATATTATTTAAAGCAATAAAATAAAAGTAAAACTTATATTGCCTCCCAAGAAGTGCCTTATTTAACGTCGTGGCATGACATAGTTCCCAATTCCTCAACAATCATTCTTGGAATTTGGTATGATGTCACTAGGAAACATTCTTTTTTTCCTTGAATTAAGATGGGTGGAGATCTTGCCCATTTGAGTTTCCTGTTGTTTGATAGATACCAAATGAGAGGTCACCATTTGAGTTAAGGTGGAGAAGTAATTTTTGAAGTCCTTTAACACCTTGTCAAACCCTTCAACATTGTTGAAGATCCTTGTGAGTATTTCATCGGTTTGGTTTCTTTCCAGTCCAGTTGGTTCAATTGGTCTTGGACAATCATGGTTATGAATGTACCTATCTTTTTCAGCCTCCCTGTCTCTCTCATTTCAACCTCTCCATTCTTTCCAACCGCTATATTACTCTTTGTTCCAACGTTGGTTCCCACGTTGTCGTTGGTAGTTTGGGTGAGAACCCCCTATTTGGCCAAGTATTGTACTTCCTTATTGTACAATGCCTCAAACTGGTCATCTTCTGGGCACTTCCCAATACTTGTTCCAACCATAGTCACCAATTTCAATCCACCTCCCATGACATGTTTGAATAACAAACCGAGTTGGATCATCATTTTGGCCATGTTTTCTTATCGCTCATGCTCCTTCTAAATTTTTCTTTGCTCATACTTAGTTGTAAAGAATAGATTGTGTCCTCTCTATTTTGGCATACTCGATTGACTTTGGTCATGTCATCTAGCAATAATGATGCTACCTCATATGGTTGTTGCATCAACCCACCTTGGGCAAGTTGATTAACCACACATTTATTTATTGAATCAAGGCTACAATAAAAGTATTGCAGCATCAAATGGTCTGGAACACCATATGTTTGACATTGTAAGAGTAATTTCTGAAATCACAACCATGTCTCATGTAGAGGTTCACCTTAAATTCTCTTGAAGTTTTGGATCTGGTCCCTAAGCTTCACCATCTTCAAGGGTGGAAAGAATCTTGATAACGCTCAACTACACTTCATCCAATATTAAGTTTAGGCGATCGCAATCTAGTATAAATCCAACGAAGAGTTGGGGTCGACCCCACAGGGAGTGATACGGTAAATAATTCAATTACGAAGTGAAAGACATGTTCTAATCTGTTGTAGGAATAGAAATTATCGAAACCATTAAAGTAAATTATAGGGATAGACAACTAGTGTCAAATGGGGGGATTTGGATTGTCAATTAACAGCTACTAAAATAGGGGAGTAATCAAGTAGAAAAGGGATCCTTGGGGATGTGATTAATTAATTGTCAATTTCACTATACGGGTGATTACTAATTATTGAAACTCACTGAATCTTAGTGGGTAGGGTAGGCTTTAGATGTAATAGCCATCTCTCGATCAACTATCACGAATCAAGGGAGTTCTCTCGAATCTCGACAAGCATCACAATTATAAACAGCCCAAAACCTCAATTTACCTACTCTCTCGAGCTAGATAGGTAGGATCGAATTAAGACTCACTCTCTCGAGATGAATCCACAACCACCCAATCACTACAATTATCAATTTATAACCTTAATTCTAAAACCTGTTTCTCAAGCAAGCATAGAATACTAGACTAGAACAGCATTTGTAGCTACAATTCATGAGTTAAGACTCAATTATCAATCAAACCCACTTCAAAACAGCAATTAAATCAGTAATTACTAACACCCATAAGATAATTTAGACAATTAATCACACAATCACACCCCCAAGAATGGAGATTTTAGCCACGCATTTTTAAAGAAGAAAATTATTCCCAATTATATTCTCCATAAGATGAGTAACGAAATTCCCGTATTTACAATACTAGAAATCAACTTACAATCAACACCCAATTTCAAATTCTACTCAAAAACTTAGAAAAATAGTGTTTTGATTAAAAAAAACGAGAGTCTAACATTGTGAGGACACTCTTTTCTCTTTTTGACAATCAATTTATACGTTCCCAGATTTTTTTCCTTCGGGGTTATTCGGTGGTATAAGTTGAGCATCGCCGACCAGGTCGGCGACGCGCCAAATGCTCCTCTCCATCGCCTTTTAAGCTTGAGTCTTCACCCTTTCTGTGTTGTGATTTCAGGCGATCGAGGTCGGGCTCACCGACCTGATTGGCGATGCGCCAATTGTCCTTTCTCATCGCCAATTTTACTTGCATCTTCATTAATTGTTCTGTAAATTTAGGTGGACTGAGACTCCTTCGCCGATCCAATCGGCATATCGCTGGAGGGTACGTTCTACCGCCGATTGGACTTTTTCCAAGGGCTAACACGTTGTAACTTTAGGTGAGCTTAAGGACCAATCGGCGAGTCGCCGAGTGGCCTTGGCGATCCTCAGCCTTACTTTTCTTCAACTGATTCAATTTTTCTACTCTCTTTTGCCCAGTAATGTCCTTACCTTTCTCTTTTGTCTTCCTAGCTGCAAATCAACACATTAACATCACTTTAGAGCACAAAATAGGCAATGAGGACACTAAAACTATGATTATCAAGCCTTAAATGAGTCGAAATCTCAGACTCATCAACACCCCCAACTTAAACTTTTGCTTGTCCTCAAGTAAAACACAAGATCAATCAGTTCAACAAGGATGTCTACAAACAGTGCTACTCAAGACTCAACATGAATGTACACAAGAGATTGAAACTACTCATGCAATGTTCAATTGTGCACTCTAAGTTTCAAACTGTGACTAACCATCATCAAATAGAACTCAAGCTCACAATGCTTGCTTCAAATGCAAGTTCAAGCCCAACAAAAGCATTCAAATGCCCTCACACCAAGAATGATTCCATCCTCACACTAAACTCATCAAATTTCCAGACTTTCGAAATCAAAATCAACTCTCACACTCTCAAAGATAAACACATGCATGATTCTTCCCATAGGCTTGACCTTATTTTCCAATCAACATTACTTTCAGCTCACTCAAGATCACAAAGGTCTTTCAAGGCTTGTGATGGAGCTGAGGGTAAAGGTGTGATTATTTTTGTTTAGTGACTTCTACCTTCATGAAGCATGACCTGCATTTCACTTTTTCTCCTTCTCTTTCACACTTTATGATTTTCACAATCCACCCTATGTTCTTTTAAGCATGACTCATTGGATACCTCATTTATTTTGTCCATTTCATAAACTTTATTCCAACAACTCTTTTCTTTTTCGATCTTTTTATTCTTTCACATTTCTCTTTTCTCTCCTCCCCTTTTTTTTTACATGGAGGGGTTCCATATTTTTTAACATGATCTTTCAAGGGCAAATTTCTCACACTTCTTAACTTTTCTCCTTTTTCACCACGCCCCCAACTTAGGTTTTTGGCCTAAGTTGGCTATTAAAATGAACTAATGCTTCATGAAGGTTATAGGTGATGCGACAAAGAGGTCAAAGTTGTTCATGTTTCACCCAAAGAAAGGGGTAAGCTCAAATTATGCCAAGATAGGTTCACACTCTGACAAGGTGGTCACAAAGAGGTATGATAGCAATTTTGGTTCACTCTTCACAAATTGTGCCTAAGATCATCTCTATCATTCGCTTACATTAGTCAATTAGAATAACGGGGCAAGTTCTAGGTATTACCAAGCATATATTTCAAGGAAATATCACCATACATGACATTCAACACAATCATCAAACAAGACTTTACAATTTTTAGCTAGCGTGCAATGATCATCACTAAAGGTTAACTCAACAACCGGCTAGTCACAGTGAGATGCTAAGAGTTCACATATGACTTATGCAACTCAATATGCCTCATTGGAGTCGTACATGCATATCATCAATCGATAACACTATTCAACTCATCGGTATTGATCACAACCGACACTCAAATTTTCAAGAGAACGGCCACATTCACAAACATAAGGAGGTGGCAATTTTTAATTTGGGACCAAACAAACATTTAGCTACCCCCACCCCACCAAATACATCTAACACTGTCCTCAATGCAAAAATGAAAATAAATATAGAATTCAAAAGGAAAGAGCACTGAATGAAAGGAGTGGGATCAGAAGAACTCTTCACTATGTGGCCAATCGGCGAAGATTGCTTGAGACCGCCGAACTGCATGTGGCTCACAAAAATTTCCAGAACACTAGCCCTTCAGATGGGACCAAAAGGCGAGTGAACTCAAGCTCGTCGAATCCATTCGGTGAACCGCCGAACAGACTGGAAGCTTCGCCAAACTTTCCAGAATAGTGATCCTCTGGTCAAGAGCAAAAAGGTGGACCAAATCGGGACCACCGAACCATTCGGCAGACCACCAAAAGGGCCTTACCCTCACACAATCACCAGTACCTGCACATTCAGTAAACATTATTCGAAAACAACTAAAGCTTGGGCTTCCTTCCAAGAAGGGCCTTATTTAACGTCGTGGCACAATGTGGAAACTCTCTCAAGCATCTTCCAAATACACCACTTCAATTACCGATATTTCATGACATTCTCCAAAATAGAGCTTCAGACGCTGACCATTACTTTGAAAGCTGGTCCGGCTTTACCTTCAACTTCAATAGCCCCAATTGTGAACACTCGAGTTACTTTGAATGGGCCCGACCAATTCGATTTGAGTTTACCCGGGAAAAGTCTAAAATGAGAATTGTAGAGCAAAAAAAAATCACCAACTTGGAACTCTCGCTGAAGGATTTTAGCGTCATACCACTTCTTCATTTTCTCTTTATAAAGGACTGAAATTTCATATGCTCTCAACTGAAACTCCTCCAACTCATGAAGTTGGTTTACTCTCCCTTTTGAAGTATTCTCCCACTTCAGATTTAATGCCTTCAACGCACATAGTGCCTTATGTTCAAGCTCAATTGGCAGGTGACAAGATTTTCCAAATACCAACTGATATGGTGACATGCCAATTGGTGTTTTGAAAGTAGTGTGATACGCCCAAAGAGCATCATCTAGCTTCCGAGACCAGTCTGTCTGATTTGCATTCATTATTTTTTGCCAGAATACTTTTAATCTCTCGATTTGAAACCTCAACTTGGCCGCTTGTTTGTGGATGATATGGTGTTGCAACTTTATGCTTGACTCCGTATTTGCTCAACAACAATACAAACATTCGGTTACAAAAATGAGATCCTCCATCACTGATGATAGCACGTGGGGTACCAAATCGTGCGAAAATATAGTGCTTTAAGAATTGCACAACACTCTTTCCCTCATTGTTGGGTAATTCTACAGCTTCCACCCATTTAGAAATGTAATCAACCACCACCAAAATGTACTTGTTTCAAAAAGAGCTCACAAACAGACCCATGAAATCTATTCCCCAAACATCAAATAATTCAACCTCTAGGATGGGATTAAGAGGTAGCTCATGCTTTGTTGATACCCCTCCTTGCTTTTGGCATTGTATGCATTGTTTCACAAAGCCATGCGCATCTTGGTATAGTGATGGCCAATAGTATCCACTTTGAAGCACTTTGGCTGCTCTTCGCACCCATCTATGATGTCCACCAACAGGCGAAGCGTGACAAGCATTGAGAATTTCATTGACTTCCTCTTCTGGTACGCATCGTCAAATTAGATGGTCTACACATACTCTGAATAGATATGGTTAATCCCAGAAATACCTCTTTACATCAAACAAGGACCGTTTTTGTTGGTAGAAGTTCAGACCCTCGGGTATTATTCCACACACTACATAGTTATCAAAGTCAGCATACCAAGGTGGGTTTTCTTGAGTTACCCTCATCACCGTTTCATCCAGAAATTAAGCCACAATGTCCCTTTCTTTGGAATCAACCATATTGGTTTCTAACCAAGATAAATGATCTGCCACTTTGTTTTCATACCCTTTTCGATCTTTTACTTTGAAATCAAACTCTTGCAACAACAATACCCCCCCCCCCAAATCTCCTTGGTTTTGCATCCCTCTTAGCCATCAAGTATCTAATGGTAGCATGATCAGTGTGCACCACCTCTTTTGTTCCCAAAAGATATGCTCTGAATTTTTCAAACGCATACACCACCTCTAACAATTCTTGCTCCGTGACGGTATAATTCTTTTGCACCACATTCAATGTTTTACTTGCATAATAAATTGGGTGAAATAATTTCCCTTTTCGTTGACCAAAAACAGCTACTAAAGAAACACCACTAGCATCACACATGAGTTTGAACGGAATACTCCAATCGGGGGCAATAATGATTGGGGATGACACTAGTTTTACCTTCAAGCACAAAAATGCTTTTAGGAAAGCATCATCAAAACTAAAGGTCGATTCCTTTTCTAGCAGCTTGCAAAGTGGGTGTGCTACCTTGGAAAAGTCTTTTATAAACCGCCTGTAGAAACTCGTGTGGCCTAGAAAACTCCGGACACCTTTTACCGAGAAAGGAGGGGGGAGCTTGGCAATGACTTCGACTTTAGCTTGATCCACTTGCATTCCTTCTCCTAAAATTTTATGTCCCAAAACAATGCCCTCCTTTACCGTGAAGTGACAATTCTCCCAATTTAGAACTAGGTTTGTTTCCACTCACCTTTGTAGCACTTTCCAAAGATGTTCAAGACAAGCTTCAAACGAATCACCATCGACTCAGAAATCAACCATGAAAACTTCCATTGAGTCTTCCACCATATCTGCGAAAATAGAGAGCATACATCGTTGAAATATCATCGGAGCATTACACAATCCAAAAGGCATCCTCTTGAAATCAAAGGTCCCATAGGGACATGTGAAAGTAATCTTCTCTTGATCTTCCGGTGCAATGGAAATCTGGTTGTATTCGGAATAACCATCCAGAAAGCAATACCATCTACACCCCACAGGTCTATCAAGCATTTGGTCAATAAACGGTATTGGGAAATGATCATTCTCGGTCCATGCATTTAATTTCCAGTAGTCCATCCATACACGCCAACCAGTGACCGGCCTCATAGGTACAAGTTCACCTTTTTCGTTTGGAACCACCGTGATGCCTCCTTTCTTTGGTACACATTGCATGGGACTTACCCATTTATTATCAGCAATAGGGTACACCACACCTGCATCTAACCACTTGATAATTTCTTTCTTCACCACTTCTTGCATAGGCGGATTTAGCCTTCTTTGATGCTGAACACTTGGTTTGCATTCACTATCCAATTGGATTTTATGAGTGCAAATCTCGGGGGGGAATACAGACAATATCCACAATTGTCCATCCTATGGCCTTGATGTACCACTTTAATATCACAAGAAGAAATTTCACATGTCATTCAAGCAAGTCCGCTGCAATGATGATGGGTAAGGTATTGTTTTCTCCAAAAAATACATATTGAAGATGAGATGGGAGTACTTTCACCTCATATTTTGGAGGTTCTTCCATGGATGGTTTGGCGGGGGGGACTCTCTCAATTTTTTAGATCAATATCAAGCTTCAATGGGTTTCTTGAATGAGCGCCTAGTCCCGATAGTGCAGCCACCACTTCATCATAACCTTGAACTTCATCCTCATCATAATTTGAAGGGACAGCAGCAAGGGGTTCACCCATACACATCATTTCACTCACACTAGCCACTGCTTCATCAATCATTGATAATGCTCAACTACACTTCATCCAATGCTAAGTGTAGGCCATTGCAATCTAGTATAAACCCAATGAAGAGTTGGGGTCGATCCCACAGGGAGTGATACAGTAGAGAATTCAATTACGAAGTGAAAGATATGTTCTAATCGATTGTAAGAATAGAAATTATCGAAACCATGAAAGTAAATCAAAGGGGTTGACAGCTAGTGTCAAATGGGGTGATAAGGTTTGTCAATTAACCACTACGAAAATAGGGGAGTACACAAGTAGAAAGGGATACTTGGGGATGTGATCGATTAATTGCCAATTTTGCTATACGGGTGATTACAAATTACCAAAAGTCGTTGAGTCTTAGTGGGTAGGCTAGGATTTAGATGTAATATCCATCTCTCGATCAACTATCACGAATCAAGTGAGTTCTCTCGAACCTCAACAAGCATCATACTATAAACAACCCAAAACCTCAATTTACCTACTCTCTCAAGCTAGATAGGTAGGATAGAATTAAGATTCACTCTCTCGAGCTGAATCCACCACAATCCAATCACTATAATTATCAATTGATAACCTTAATTCTAAAACCTCTTTCTCAAGCAAGCATAGAAGACTAGACTAGAACTACATTTGCAACTACAATTCATGTGTTGAATTTCATTTATCAATCGAACCCACTTCAAAACAACAAGTAAATCAGTAATTACTAACACCCATAAGCTAATTGAGACAACTAATCACATAATCACACCCCCAAGAATGGGGTTTTAGCCACACATTATAAAAAGTAGGAAAATATTACCAACTACGTTCTCCATAAGCTGGGTAGTAAAATTTAAGTCTTTACAATGCTCCAAATTAGCTTAGAATCAAAACACAACTTGAAAATCTACTTAAAAACTCTAAGAATAGTGTTTGCAATCAAAAGCTCAAGGTAAAAGCTCTCAAAAACTCGGAACAATTGATCAAAATTTTGGAACTCTTCAAAACTCTTTTTAAAAATCAATTTATACATTCCTAGATTTTTGCCTTCGGGGTCATTCGGCGGTATAAGTCGAGCATCGCCGACCTGGTTGGCGATGCGCCAAGTGTTCCTCTCCATCGTCGTTGTTCCTTGACTCTTCACCATTCAGACCATGTAACTTTAGGCAGTCAAAATCCATATCACCGATCCAGTCAGCGGTTCACCGAAGGTCCAATTCCATCGCCAAGTTGGCTTTTCCTCAGGGCTGGCACACTGTACCTTTTGGCGAGCTGAAGTACCACTCGGTGAGTGACCGAGTTGTTTTGGCTATCGTCAGCTTTCCTTATCTTCAGCTTTTTTAGCTTTACCTCTCATTTTTGTCCGATAATGTCCTTGCCTTGCTCTTTTGTCTTCATAGCTGCAAATTCGCATTTAAATATCAGTTTAGAGAACAAAATAGGCATCGAGGACACTAATAACATGATTAATAAGTCTTAAATGAGTCGAAATCCCAGACTTATCAACACCCTCAACTTAAACTTTTGGTTGTCCTCAAGTAAAACACAAGATCAATCAGTTCAACAAGGATGTCTACAAACACTGCTACTCAAGACTCAACATGAATGCACACAAGAGGTTCAAACTACTCATGCAAGGTTTAATTGTGCACTCTAAGTTTCAAATTGTGACTAACCATCATCAAATAGAACTCAAGCTCACAATGCTTGCTTCAAATGCAAGTTCAAGTCAACAAAAGCATTCAAATGCCCTCACACCAAGAATGATTCCATGCTCAGACAAAACTCATCAAATTTCCAGACTTTTGGAATCAAGCACAACTCTCACACTCCCAAAGATAAACACATGCATGACTCTACCCATAGGCTTGCCCTTATTTTCCAATCAACATTATTTTCAGCTCACTCAAGATCACAAAGGTCTTTCAAGGCTTGTAACGAGGCTGAGGGTAAAAGGTATGATCATTTTTGTTTAGTAACTTCTACCTTCCTGAAGTATGGCCGGCATTTCACTTTTTCTCCTTCTCTTTCGCACTTTATGATTTTCACAATCCACCCTATGTTCATTTAAGCATGACTCATTGGATACCCCATTTCTTTTGTCCATTTCACAAGCTTTATTTCAACAACTCTTTTCTTTTTCAATCTTTTTCTACTTTCACATTTTTCTTTTCTCTCTTTTTTTAACATGGAGGGGTTCCATTTTTTTAACATGATCCTTCAAGGGACAATTTCTCAAGCTTCTTGATTTTCCTCCTTTTTCACCACACCCCAACTTAGGCTTTTGTCCTAATTTAATTATTCAAACGAACCAATACTTCATGAAGGTTATAGGTAATGGGACAAAGAGGTCAAAGTTTTTCAAGTTTCATCCAAAGAAAATGATAGGCTCAAATGGTACCAAGTTAGGTTCACACTCTCACAAGGTGGTTACAAAGAGGTGTAAAATAAATTTTTGTTCACTCTTCACAAATTGTGCCTACGATCATCTCAATCATTTGCTTATGTTAATCAATTGGACTAACGGGGAAAGTTCTAGGTATTACCAAGCATATATTTTAAGAAAATATCACCACACAGGGCATTCAACATAATCATCAAACAAGACTCTAGAATTTTCAGCTAGCGTGCAACGATCATCACAGGAGGTGAACTCAATAACCGCCTATTCACAATGAGATGCTAGGAGTTTACATATGAATTATGCAACTCAATTCGCCTCGTTGGAGCCGTGCACACATTTCATTCAATCCAGAGAACTATTTAAGTCATCGGTATTGATCAAAACTGACACTCAAAATTGCAAGAGAACAACCACATTCATACACATCAAGAGGTGGCAATTTTTCTTAAAATCGGTTCAAAACCATCATTTTGCATTCAAAACAAAGGACCAACACAATGGATCAAAACCAATATATATCAACAACATCCATCAATCACACAAACACAAAAATATCAACAATATCCATAAGACAGCCCCAAAAAGAGGTAGGTATAGAAATACCTCACCCTGCCAAACTAAACTAGCAATTGTCCTCAAATGTAAAAAAACAGTAACACAAGTCAAAACAAAGAAACAGAAAGGGAGTCGAAAATCCTTCTGCCAGGCTAAGCCTGGTGTGAACTCTGCATATTTGTGACTCCATCTATCTAGGCATCAGTGCCCGACTCTAAATCATCATTCGCTCCACTGGAGCCCACCATCAAAATGTCCCTCAAGAAGCTGCCACAGCTGTCTGGACCATAGCTCCCTCCAGATCCTCCAAGTCATCATAAACTACTGGGTCTCAAACACCCAGCTCCTCCTCATCTGTCTCAGCCTCATACTCAGCATCTTCATCATCTCTAGCAACATCTCCGGTCGTAGTAAACTGAGGAATCTCAGAATTGGCTGAGAAGTCTGTACCGGAACCTCAGGAAGATGCATAAAATAATATCGAGAGATCTATGGATTTCAGATCATCCACATCTCGATGCAGCCCAACAATATCGGCCTTCAAGGCTGTCACATCCTCAAAAACACCCCGACCCTGCTCACAAGCCTCTACCCTTACAGTAAGGGCATCTAGTGCAAATCCATAGGCATCTATCCTCTCTCTGTGCTCTCTCAACTCAACCCATATCGGGGCTAAGGCAGCAGCTATGGCCCTCTCAATCAACTCAGGCACAGCGGCCTCTACCCGGGAGGCACGAACATCAGCAGACTGGGCTAGATGGCCCATCTTGTACAACATAGCCTGGGTAATCGGGGTCGGTAAAAGGCAGCAGCAGTAGGAGGGGGAATAGTAGTCACACCAGAAGGGGCAGAAGTAGAAGTGCCAAGGGTACTTGTAGGCTCACTGGCCTGAGGGGGAAGGATTGCCTTTGTCGGCAACATTTCAACATCGACTACCGGGGATGTATCCACCAGTGCAACTCTCCTCCTACCAGCCTCGTCCCTCATGTACTCAGCCTCTATCCTCCGAATGTCAGTAGAGAAAGTGGGAGTCACTTCCACATCCGTCATGGCAATTAAAGGAACACAGGCCCGCCTGTACAGCTCAATAATCAAGATTGGGAAGGGGATAGAGGTTTGGCTCTGCTTGGCCCTCATGGCCATCTCCTGGTCTATGATCAGATTGAGATTAAGTCTCTCCCGGTCTAGGATACAGCCCAAACAAGAAGCCTTTAGATGTCGAAAGATCGACTCATTCTGCAGTGGCATCAATGTGCTGGTGCTGAACCTGAACCAATATCTGGCAGCCACGTTCAAGCCCTTCTTCTCAATAGGAACACCAGCCTCAATCCACCGTGGCATGATGTCAGAAATCAGTGGTGCCAACCAACCCTTCAAATCATCGAGGGTCTTCTTTTGGATTTTATCTATATAGTAATGCATCATGTTCATCGTACAATCTATCACCTCATTGATATTGGTGCTACTGCATTTGACTTTCCAACCCCGCACTACCACATGGTCAACCGGCTTGAAGGAGTTGGCCTTCTTCTTTCCTTTAGGGAAAAGTTTCCCATACTCGGCATAAGACTCCCGAACCCAAGTAGGAATATAGGGGCCTCGGGGCTTGGTGATGATTTTGAACTTGTGGAACTTGATAATGTTCCACACCTCCGGGTACCATTTTACAACACCATCTGTAGACAATCTTTTTTCTTCCAAGATGGTCCTCAAACCCTCGACCTTCAGTCTATTCAATGACCGGGGAGGAGGAGCCTGAACTGGTGGTACCTGCTCTACTACCTGTGCTGGAGGTGGTGGAGGCGTAGGAGGCACCGGGATCTGAGCTGGATCATTCAAAGATTTGGAACGTCGCTCCACTCTCCTAGTTTGGAGAGTCTGATCATCTTCCACCTCAGATGCGGAGACTGGTGAACTATCCCCCGTGTGGCCATCACTTTCAGAGGTAGTAAGGGGGATGGAATAGACACCCTCGCTGTCGGAGCTCTCCACCGCAGGTGTTTGCAATACAGGCTCCTTCCCTTTTTCTTTTGCCCCAGTCAGAGGAAGTTTTGTCGGTGCATTCTGGGAGGGTGCAACCCCCTCATTTATAACATTGCCTCTAGCCCACTTTCGTGGCGGTTGATTTCTCCGAGGTACTTTTGGTCTATTCATTCCTTAAAAACAAAACCAAATACGTTAGAATTAATTTAAAAAATTTCAAAGTTATAAAACTATACAGGAAAACTCACCGAGTGGTTCGGTGAGTGGCCGAACCCATTTGGCGAGCCAAGTCGGGCTCACCGAATGTTCCAGAACAAAATTACTCATAAATTAGCACAAGTCAGTGATGTCTAGGGCCTTTCGATAGATCGCCGACATCATTCGGTGAACTAAAAGTAGCTCACTGAATGTTACAGAATAATTTCAAAAAATAGAGGCGCAGAAGGGTGATCTAAAGGGGCATTCGGTGAGTCACCGAGTGAACTCGGTGAGATTAGGCGTATCGCTGAAAGTTACAGAATAAAATCCACAATTATAAAGGATGAAACGGAGATCCTAGGGTAGTTAGGTGAACTGCCGAACCACTCGGCAAGCTCGACCCAGCTCGCCGAATAGTCCAACGTGCCAAATTTTAAACCCAACCTTCAAATCTAACCCCTAGCCTACGAAAACAAAATTAAGCACCTATTCTATGCAATTAAGCCCAGACCCATACTACCCATGACCTCGGGGTAATCATACTTCCACCGTTTTGGCCAAAATTGACCAATCGACACATTTTGCCCTTAAGAATGATGTCACCCACTCTATCATTAGGCAAAATCAATCAATCAGTGCAAACAGGATTACTCAGACTTCATCCACACTAGACCCAACAATATAATCAACACAACCCACAATTTAAATCAAGAAAAAATATGAGATTTCATAAATAAAGGCCAATTAACATAATTTGGGATCTCTTAAACACAAACCAACAATAAACAATCTAATTAATCACTAATATTATGCAACCAACAAAATAGGACAATGATCAAGCATTCAAAATTACCAAAATTTAAAGGCGGGGTTCGGATAGCCAACCTCAAAAGCAGATATTTGAACGCTAGGCTAGCAAAGTGCACCAAAGTCCCCCAGAGCAATTGATCCAACACAAAATGCAAGAAATGCAAGTACAAAAATCTAAAGTACGGTTGTGAAAGTGTAGAAGTTGAAAAGTATGAAATGAGGGAGTGTTTTTAATTTAAAATGGTTTTGGCCTTTTGACCTTTCAGTTGGTGGACCAGTCAGCGAAGCTCACTTATGTCGCTGACCCATTTGGTGATACGCCGAACGGCACTTTTGCCCACCGAGTTTTACATAACCACTAACTAACTAGGTGGTCCAACGGTGATCCAGATCAGGCTCACCGACCTATTCGGCAAGTCACCGACTGGTACTTAGCTGGCCTAATTGCTCTTTTTCCAAAAATTTCAAATTTTCAACCTACACATTCAATACCCGTTATTCAAACAATAGTAATAAAAGCTTAAAAACTTGGGTTGCCTCCCAAGAAGCACCTTATTTTACGTCGTGGCATGACATGGATACGCTTTCAAGGTTCATTCTTTGGGTTAACCAAGGTATCACTTGGTAGACCTCATTTTTGCCTTGGGTTCAAATGAGATGAAATCTGGCCCATTTGCATTTCCAGCTGTTTACTGGACGCCGAGTGAGAAGTAACCATCTTGTTTAGAGTTGAGACGTCCTCTTTCATTTCTTTAAGCACCTTGTCTGACCCTTCCACTTTATTGAGAATGTGTGCAAGCATATCTTCAGTGCGAAAAGTTTCCAGGTTAGCCCTTTGCTCTTTTGGATTTTGGCGCTCATAGGGAAGAACGTATCTCTCTTTGTCACCATCTCGCTTCCTCCAATTTGTACCACAGTCACGCCACTCCCTATCACGATCCTTCCAACCTTTATCACGCTCTCTATTCCAACCTTGGTATCCACCTGGCCTTGGATAGTTTTGGCGGAATCCTCCTCCCTGATTTGCTAGAAAGTGTACTTATTCATTGTACAATGCTTCAAAGTGTGCATCATCGGGATTTACTCCGCTAACTCCAACAGCATTCACAGCCTTAGAACCACTACCCATGACATGTTTTTATAAAAGATCCATTTGGGCCATCATTTTAGCCATGTTTTCATCCCGCTCTTGGTCTTTTTCTATTTGTTCCTTTGTCATCCTAAAATTCAAAGGAGACACCTGATCCTCCCTAGTATACCAAGTTCGGTTTATCTTTGTCATCCCATCAAGGAGAGTCGACGCTATCTCAAAAGGCTACTGCATAATTCCTCCACGGACAAGTTGATCAGCCACACCTTTGTTAACCAAGTGTAACACCCCATACTTAAATAGAGGGTTTAGCTTGTTAGAACATCAAGGTTCTACCCCTCAAGGACCTACCAAAGTCCCATGAAGAGGCCCAAAGAAAACTGCCCAAGGTAGTGACCTACGGTAGGACCCACGCCCCGTGGATGGGTCCACACCTCGTGGATAGGGGTCGTGGTTCAAGCCCTTGTTGCCAACTCCCAGAACCCAAACCACGCTTGACCAAGACGGACCGTAGGTCCATCCACTGTCCATCAGCGTGGTCTCGTGGGTAGGCAAAATGGGGCAGTTTTAGTTGTTAAGTTTAGGAGTACTTTGGGGTTTTCCAGTTTTAATTAGGATTAAGTGGTGTCGTTTTACCCTAATATAGACCACCTATATAAGGACTTTATACCCCTAAATTAAGTCATTAAAGTCATTCTCTCAACTCACCAAAAAGAAACCCAACTCTCTCCCAAGAAGAAGAGGGGTCAAGCTAGGTCAAGTCCTCCAATCTTCAAGATTTTGAGGGAATTGTGACTAAGGTATGATAGCTTTTCATCCATGGACATCTTCCATCCATGGAGTTCCCTAATTTTTTCCAATTGTGAAGATGAAATCCCCAATCCAAGTTTGGGTTCCTTCCAATATTGTGGGTTATGTTGATTATGGATCCAATTGAGTGGATAATGATTGTTTATGATTGAATTAGTAGTGAATCATGTTATTATGATGAAATTACATGTTTTCCATGCCTAACCCTAGTCTAGTTGATGAAATTGAAGTAATGTGTGTTTGTACCTTTAAAATGGAAATTGAGGATTTAGAGATAATCTTCTAGGATTGATGATATGTATAGTAATTGCTTGAGAGTAAAAGCATATAGACATGAATTGAATTAGATTAAAGTATATATGATGGATCATGATTAGTAATGTTTGAGATTGAGCCTTTATGATGATATATGATTAGAATTGCTTAAGATCGAAGCATGTGATTAGAATGTCTTGTGATCTAGGCATGTGTGATGATTGTAAGAAGTAAAGCTTTGAGAGTAAGTCTTGTAGTTATGAATGTTGATTACTAGGGCTTTGAGAGTAAATCTAATATGATGAATTATGTATGTTAATGCTTTGAGAATAAAGCTTATATGATAATGGTAGACTAGTACATAGAATTGTTGTGGAAGGACTTTACCCATATAATCTACCTTATGTATGTATGAATGTGAAAGGCTTTCTCACATTGAATGATTCTAGGTTGAAAGGTTTGATCACCTAAGATGAATCAAAGTATGTTAATTATGATAGCTTGAAGTTGTGATATGGTATCCCTTCATGAATAGCTTGACTTGGTAAGACAAAACCATGCATGTTAGCTTGAGTAGTAGATCTCATGGATAGCCTTGGATTGAGAAATCGTACCCTTCCAAAGGTTAGCTTGAACTAGCATAATAGAATGCTTGCATGATAGGATGACTTGGTAAGGGCAAACTATTTCATTGATAGCTTGGATTGAGCAATAGTACCCTTCCTTGAGTAGCTTGGACTTGCATGAGAATGTGCTTTCCATGATAGCTTGGTCTAGCATAATGAGGTGATTTTCCTTGATAGCCTTGAATTGGTAAATCGTAACCATTCATGAGTAATGTATGTATTGGAGTAGTAAAGAAGTATTTTTCCATGAATAGTAGATATAGCTAAAGAGGGAAAAGTCCCCAATCAAAGTAGCATGATTATGATGAATCAAGGTTACTTCAATGAAGTATCGTAAATATGTTTTTTTATATGAGATTTACTTATATGATGTATGCTTAGCTTGGATTGTTGCTATAGTTGCCTTCCTTGATATGTTTGACTAAAGGTGAATGTTCCCTTGTCTATGAGAAATGAGCTAAGGATGAGATCAAAAGATGATGAACATGAATGATGGCCTAAAGTGGTTACTTAGCATGGGTGAGATTTATGGGGTCTTATCCATGCATTTCACAAGTATGCTTTGAGGTTACTTATGAAGTGTTTCTCTCATATTATGTTGATTTAGATGCATTGATTATGCCTATGACTATGTTGTTATCTCTTATGCTTATAGCTTATGTCTTAGGTTGACTAATGCTTATGTTATGCTCTCGATAATTTTATTTTATCTATCATATTTAGTACATTTTGTACTAACGCATACTATTGCCTACATTCTTGTCAAATGTAGGGTCCGGCGATATCGAGTTCCATCCCCGTGGCTAGGTTCATAGTAGAGCAAGGAGTGAAGACTTGGTGAGTCCTCATAGCATCGAGGATTTGATCACCTTTCCTTTATGTCTTTTATTTTTATGTTGGAACTTTTCTATGGGCTACGTCCCAGAGACATTGATGGTTTTAGATGGTTTGACACAAGTGTTATAGACTTCCTCTCATTTTTATAAAAGACTTCGATTGTATGGAAACATGTTTAAAATTTTCTTACCATTTTCTATTACTTCATGTTATGATATGCTAAGTGGCTTGTATGAGGTCCTTCGGGGTCTTGTATTCCATGTTACGTCTAGGGGGTACCCCTGGATCGTGACACAGAGTCTAAACTCCGATAGAAGTGTTGTAACAACACGTTGTTTGGAAGTCCGTGAGTTGGACATTGGAGTAACAATTCGGAAACCTCATTCATGTTTCATGGATTTGTTCACCATCCAAACATTTAAAGCTCCGAATATTTTCTCTCAATGCCATCATCTTTGAAGGAGGGAATATCTTATGTAAAAGGCCTCGGTAAGCTCTTCCCAAGACATAATTGAATCCCTCGGTAGATCAGCTAACCATTTGGTCACATCCCCCATCAAAGAAAAAGGAAACAATCGGAGCCGGACTGACTCTTGTGAGATGTTTTTAAATGAGAATTGACCACACACGTCCACAAAGTGTTGGATATGGTCATGGGGATCCTCATGAGCTAGCCCTCTGAATAATCCTTTCATTTGAAATAGTTGCAACATCGTGCTAGTCACGTGGAATACAGCATTTCCCACGACCGGAGGTAAATGAATACCACCTACACCACCCACTTGAGCTTCATTGACATCATTCAAATTGCCAATGTCATCTTGGTGTCCAAGTTGGCTATCGTTAATTCCATTTCACACTTATCTCGTCACCTGTTCAAAAACAGCCAACAACAAACACAAAATAAAGTAAGTCGATTAAACTACAAACAAGATTAGATCACAGCTATACTTCACTAAGAGAATTCTAAACACTACTCCCCAGCAGCATCGCCATTTTGGATAACACTCAACTACACTTCATACAATACTAAGTGTAGGCGATTGCAATCTAGTATAAACCCAACGAAGAGTTAGGGACGATCCCACAGGGAGTGATACAGTACAGAATTCAATTACGAAGTGAAAGACATGTTCTAATCGGTTATAGGAATAGAAATTATCAAAATCATGAAAGTAAATAAAAGGGGTTGACATCTAGTGTCAAATGGGGGGATAAGGTTTGTCAATTAACAACCACGAAAACAGGGAAGTACTCAAGTACAAAGGGATAATTGGGAATGTGATTGATTAATTGCCGATTTCGCTATATGAGTGATTACTAATTACCAAAAGTCATTGAATCTTAGTAGGTAGGCTAGGCTTTAGATGTAATAGTCATCTCTCGATCAACTATCATGAATCAAGTGAGTTCTCTCGAACCTCAACAAGCATCATACTATAAACAGCCCAAAACCTCAATTTATCTACTCTCTTGAGCTAGATAGGTAGGATCGAATTAAGACTCACTCTCTCTAGCCGAATCCACAACAACCCAATAACTAAAATTATCAATTGATAACCTTAATTCTAAAACCTCTTTCTCAAGCAAACATAGAATACTAGACTAGAACTGCATTTGCAACTACAATTCATGAGTTAAAACTTAATTATCAATCGAACCCACTTCAAAATAGCAAGTAGATCAGTAATCACTAACACCCATAAGCTAATTGAGACAATTAATCACATAATTACACCCCCAAAAATGGGCTTTTTAGCCACACATTATAAAAAGTAGGAAAATATTACCAAGTATGTTCTCCATAAGTTGGGTAGTAAAATCCAAGTCTTTCAATGCACCAAATAAGCTTAGAATTAAAACCCAACTTGAAAATCTACTTAAAAACTCTAAGAATAGTGTTTGAAATCAAAAGTTCAAGGTAAAAGCTCTCAAAAACTCAGAACAGTTGATCAAAATTTTTGAACTCTTCAAAACTCTTTTTAAAAATCAATTTATACATTCCCAGATTTTTGCCTTCAGGGTCATTCGGCGGTATTAGTTGAGCATCGCCGACCTGGTTGGTGATATGCCAAGTGTTCCTCTCCATCGCCGTTGTGCCTTGACACTTCACCATTCAGACCCTATAATTTTAGGTGATCAAAATCCTTATCGCCGATCCAGTCAGCGGTTCGCCGAAGGCCCAATCCCATCGCCAAGTTGGATTTTCCCCAGGGCTCGCACGATGTAACTTTTGGGGAGCTGAAGTACCACTCGGTGAGTCACCGAGTGGTCTTGGCGATCGTCAGCTTTCCTTATCTTCAGTTTTTTCAGCTTTTCTGCTCATTTTTTCCCGGTAATATCCTTGCCTTGTTCTTTTGCCTTCATAGCTGCAACTTAGCATTTAAATATCAGTTTAGAGCACAAAATAGGCATCGAGGACACTAATACCATGATTTATAAGCCCTAAATGAGTCAAAATCCCAGACTCATCAATTACATCAATTGTTTAAACCACATGAATGTCACTAGGTTGCTTCATCGATTTACACACATTGAATGTAACCTCCTCATCATTTACCTGGGACTTTAATTCACCACTTTTAACATCCACTAGAGCTCTTCCGGTTGCCAAAAATGGTCTACCCAAAATAATAGGCACCTTCGCATGAATCTCACAATCCAAAATAACAAAGTTAGCCAGAAAGATAAATCTATCCACCTTCACCAAGATACTTTAAAGTATTCCAATGGGATGTTTAATGGACCGGCCAGCCATGAGAAGCCGCATTGTGGTGGATTTAGGTTCACCTAGCCCAAGTTGCTTGAAGATAGCATATGGCATCAAGTTAATACTCATCCCCAAGTCGCACAAAGCCTTGGAAAACTGAAGCATCCCAATGGTTCATGGGATAGTAAATGCTCCTGAATCCTCTTTTTTTGTGATCATATCGCTGGTTATAACTGCACTAGAATTGTGAGAGACCTCAATTGTTTTTGAAATCCATACTTCTTTTCTTAGTGACTAGTTCCTTCATGAATTTCGCATATCCCAGTATCTCCAATAATGCTTCCACTAAAGGAAGGTTTATGGAAAGTGTCTTGAACACAGATAGAAATTTCTTGAAATTTTCATCTTCATTCCGCTTTTTGAGCCTTTGAGGAAAAGGGGGATTTATTTTGGGCAGCGATTTTACCAACTTTGGAGAAGATGTAGCCCCTTCTTTAGCTATTTGCAGCTCCTCGGTGGTGCTTTTCCTTGGGTTTTCTTCCTCCTCTTCGGGCATGCTATTCTCCGGTGCTTGGTCGGGCCTCGCTACTTCAATGGTGTCTTTATCTTCTCCACTAGTGTTTGCCCCATCATTCATCTTCACATCACCTCCTGCTACTTTCCCACTTTGTGTCAAAACTGCCAAACATTTGTCATGATCAACCTTTGAATTTGACATATCATCATTTGCACACCTTCCCAATTGCTTGGGTTATAATTGGGCTGAAAATTGGCTCATTTGACATTCAAGTTGCTTGATAGAATCTGCGTGAGAGTTTACTTTATTATTCAAGAATGAGAAATCAGCCTTCATTTCTTTAAGCATGTCATTATACCCTTCAACCTTATTGATAATGCGCGAAAACAATTCATCCAGTCGAAGGCTCCCTGAACTTCCCCTAGATTTTGGGTTGTCACCTATTTGCATGTGATACACATCATGATTGTCTTCTCTCCTCCAAAAGTCACTTTGGCCAGCCCAATCTCGAATCTAACCTCTCCGTTCATCTTCAATAAATGTGTTCCAACCTTGATTCCCACCCGACTTCAGAGAACCTAGGTGAGAATCCTCCTCTAATCTTAACACTTTTTTACCTCATTATTTTCAGAAAGACCTCCCATCACTTGTTCATTTAGCAACACCATTTGGGATATCATCTTGGCTATCTTGTCATCCGGTTCTTGGTTTTTTCTACTTTCTCTTTTGTCAGCCCAAAATTCAAGGGAGATACTTGATCTTCCTTAGTGTACCACTTACGATTGATCTTTATCATTTATTTAAGGAGAGTGGATGCTATAGCAAATGGTTGCTCCATGATCCCTCCTTGAGTAAGTTGGTCAGCTACCCCTTTGTTTACTGAATCGAGACTCCGATAGAAGTATTGTAGCAACACATTGCTCGGGATTCCATGAGTTGGGCACTTGAGCAACAGCTTCTGGAACCTTAAACATGTTTCATGAATCGGTTCCCCATCTACTCGCTTGAAATTCTGAATATGATCCCTTAGCTTCATCATCTTCGAGGCAGGGAAAAACTTTACATAGAATAGCTCGGTGAGTTCTTCCCAAGAAGTGATTGATTCTCTTAATAACTTAGCCAACCACCTCGTTACCTCCCCCATTAGAGAGAATGGAAATAACCGTAGTCTGATCGACTTTTGTGTGATATTCTCAAAGACATATGAACCACACACATCCATAAAGTTTTGAATATGCTCATACGGCTCCTCATGAGCTAAACCTTCAAACGAAGCCTTCATTTGCAATAGTTGCAACATCGTGTTAGTCACATGGAATAATGTATTTGCCACGACCGGAGATAAAGGAATAGCACCCATGCTGCCCACTTGAGCTTTATTTACATCATTCAAATTACTAATGTCATCTTGATGTCCAAGTTGGCTGGCGTTACTTTCGTTCACACTCATTTCGTCATCTATTCAGGAACATACAACAAGAAACACAACACAAAGTAAGTCGATTCAACTACAAACAAGATTAGATCACATCTAACTTCACTAAAAGAATTGTAAACACCACTCCCCGGCAGCGGTGCCATTTTTTATTACGCTCAACTACACTTCATCCAATTCTAAGTGTAGGCAGTCGTAATCTAGTATAAACCCAACGAAGAGTTGGGGTCGATCCAACAGGGAGTGATACGGTAAAGAATTCAATTACGGAGTGAAAGGCATGTTCTAATCTGTTGTAGGAATAGAAATTCTCGAAACCATTAAAGTAAATTATAGGGGTAGACAACTAGTGTCAAATGGGGGGATTTGGATTGTCAATTAACAGCTACTAAAACAGGGGAGTAATCAAGTAGAAAAGGGATCCTTGGGGATGTGATCGATTAATTGCCATTTCGCTATACGGGTGATCACTAATTATTGAAAGTCGCTGAATCTTAGTTGGTAGGCTAGGCTTTAGGTGTAATAGCCATCTCTCGATCAACTATCAAGAATCAAGCGAGTTCTCTCGAACCTTGACAAGCATCAAAATTATAAACAGCCCAAAACCTCAATTTACCTACTCTCTCGAGCTAGATATGTTGGATCGAATTAAGACTCACTCTCTCGAGCTGAATTTACAACAACCCAATCACTACAATTATCAATTGATAACCTTAATTCTAAAACCTCTTTCTCAAGCAAGCATAGAATACTAGACTAGATTGCATTTGTAGCTACAATTCATGACTTAAGACTCAATTATCAATCTAACCTACTTCAAAACGGCAATTAAATCAATAATTACTAACACTCATAAGCTAATTTAGACAATTAATCACATAATCATACCCCCAAAAATGGGGGTTTTATCCACGCATTTTAAAAAGCAGGAAAATATTACCAATTATATTCTCCATAAGATGAGTAACGAAATTTCAATCTTTACAATGCTTGAAATCAACTTAGAATCAACACCCAACTTCAAATTCTACTCAAAAACTAAGAAAAACAGCGTTTGGATAAAAAAAATCAGAGTCTAACAATGTCAAGACACTATTTTCTCTTTTTGAAAATCAATTTATATGTTCCCAGATTTTTGCCTTCGGGGTTATTCGGCGGTATAAGTTGAGCGACGTGCAAAATGCTCCTCTCCATCGCCTTTTTAGCTTAAGTATTCACCCTTTTTATGTTGTGATTTTAGGCGATCGAGGTCGGGATCGTCGACCTGATTTGAGATGCGCCAATTGTCCTTTTTTCATCACCGTTTTTGCTTGCATCTTCACTAATTGTTCTGTAAATTTAGGCGGACTGAGACTCCTTCACCTATCCAATCGGTGTATCACCGAAGGGTACGTTCTAACGCCGAGTGGCCTTTGTCCAAGGGCTAACACGCTTTATCTTTAGGCAAGCTGAAGGACCACTCGGCGAGTTGCCGAGTGGCTTTGGCGATCCTCAGCCTTGCTTTTCTTTAACTGATTCAATTTTTATACTCTCTTTTGCCCAGTAATGTCCTTGTCGTGGTCTTTTGTCTTCCTAGCTACAAATCAACATATAAACATCAGTTTAGAGCACAAATTAGGTAATGAGGACACTAAAACTATGATTATCAAGCCCTAAATGAGTCGAAATCTAAGACTCATCAAATCTCTCCAAGAAAGCTTCTGTCAACTCTTCCCAAGAGGTGATAGAATCATTTGGCAATTCTACCAACTGTCTTGTAGCTTCACCTGTCAAAGAGAACAGGAATAATCTCAACCTTATGAGATTTTCTTGAACATAAATGGCCCACATACATCCACAATATTCCAAAGGTTTTCATGGGGGTCTTCATGAGCTAACCCCCAAACATTCTTCTCAATTGGAGAAGCTCTAGCATTGTTCCAGTTACATGAATATCTGCCCTCCCTGCTGTAGGAGGTAACCAGAGGACTCTAATGGTTTGAATTACATTCATGTGCATATCATTCAACTGACCCATATTGTTGTTTTGCCCGTAGTGACTATTGTTGTCACTACTATGGTCACTCATGTTCTTTACCTACAAATCAGCACACCAAAACACCAAGCAAAAATCTACTAAAACTAAATAAGTTTACAAACTTATTACTCAAATGGAATTCTTAGCCATCACTCCCCGATAGCGGTGCCATTTTTTATGACACTCAAACTACTCCTTAAAACAAATCCAGAGAGTAACCGTTCGTCGTCCATAAAAATACCCAACTAAGAGTCAAGGTCTAATCCCACATAGAGTGATATATTGCAAAGAATTCTATCAAGAAATTTATCATGTAAATAAATTCATTTGCTGCAATCAAGAACAAAGGGTGGATGATTCAACCTAATTTATTAAAAGGATTTTGGTATCAAGAGTCACAATTAAACTATGATTTTGAAAAATTCAAGTAAATTAACAAGTAATCTAGGGGTGTATGGATTTGAAATTGATGTCACATAGGGGTAATTGTGTTGCTCAATAGTGCTAAACATTCATGAATAGGATAGGTCATCTTCAATGACACTAATATTCTTTCGATCTCATAACATCAGTTCATAGAATCTTCTATCGGACTCATCTATGTGCATAACTAAACAACCCAATACCTTACATTATTCTCTCTTTCAAGAAAAATTAGGGCAAATAGATCCGACCCATAATCTCTTTTTCATGTAAACTACATACATCAAACCTAAATTGCAAGTATAAAACTAATTACCCACTTCAATCAATCTCTTTTCAGCATCAATCAGAAAACAGATATAGGATTAAGTTTGCAACCTAACCCATAAGTTAACCCCAAGCTAATTATCCCAAATTCATGGATGAGCAACAACAAACAGAGAAAAATACAATACTCACTACATTAAATAACCACCTAACCCAATAATTGCACCCTTAGACTTTGGGATTTTAGCCACCCATCACAAAATATAAAGAAAATATATCTTTCATGAAAGCAGCCATGGGTGAAACAAAATTAAGCAATTATAAGAAATACCCACTTTGATTTAAACTTCAAATTGTAAATTTAAGAGCAAAGTTGAAAACCCCAAAACTAAAGATGTTCTTCACAAGGTAAAATATTTTTCTCTCTAGAAAGGAAAACTCTTAGCTGAAGAGTAACTAAAAATTTCCTTCCCCAAAAAACTATGTTATTCTCTCTTCGTTGGACTATTTGTAGTTTCCCAGAATTTGCCCCAAAATTTACTGTGTGACCCCTTTGGTGACGTTAGTCAGGCTCACCAAGTTGAGTCGGTGGATCGTCATTCGCTCCTTAGCTTGCCTTTATCTTGCTTTAGAATCAAGTATTTGAACCACAGTAGATGAGCTCGTTCGAGTTTGCCTTTCACATTCGATGAATCTCTGAGTACCACATTTGTTCACCTTTTAGCTTGAAATTTTCCTCCAAGTCATGTCACCTTCAGCGATGGTCAGCATGTTCACCCTTTGCTTTCGGTAAGTAATCTTTCTTTTTTAAGTTCACCGATCTTCCTCAATTAATTCAAGTGCTGAGCATTGCCGATTTGGGTGAGGTGGTGCAAAATCGGCGATCCGCCCTACTTATTAGGCGAACAACAATATGGAGTTTACACTTCTTTCCATGTTTTTAGCCTTTCAAACAAATATTCATCCTCTCCTTGTTTGTTAGCCTTCATAGCTGCAAGTAATTAAAATATCATTAGAATAAAGCATAATTTGGCATCAACAATGTTCATTATACACTTCTTTTTGTATTTTTTGCCCTTCTTTCAAACAGCGGTTCTTGCATTGTCCAATTGCCTTCATAACTGCAAATCATAAGTACTCTATTAGAAAAGAAAAAAATTAGGCATTGATGACACTAAATATTGAGATAAATGGGCCTTAAATGAGTGCAAATCTACCATTCATCACGCCGCCACCAGACTCAATGATTGTGATTGATCCCACTACACTAGACGTTGAGTCTAGAACACATGCTCCTTCTGTGAAGCAAGCAGGTATTTTGACACCTTCTGTTGTACCTTCATCTACTGCCCCTACTGCCTCTGTATCTGCTACTATTTATGTTGCGGTGAGACCTTCCCCCTCTCTTATTACCCATCCCTCCTTGACCCAAACATTGATTTACCAGATAGGCAGCCTTGCCTGGTCGGCAGATGTTAGAGTCGCCTAGGTTAAGGCGGACATGCCCAAGATTATTGATCAGACCATTAAAATGGCCTTAGCTCCATTGATAGAGAGAGTGTTCAAGTGTGAAGGAACGGTTGAGAGTCATAGTGTGAGGTTGTATGACCTCAGAGCGATATTAGAGGCTTGGGAGAAGGCTGAGGGTAGCTCTGGTGCACTAGACATCATAAAGGATGAGCTTGCTACCCTGCGAGCGGAGGTGGTTCAGTTACAGTCTACAGACATATCCATGCTTTGGAGTGAGGTTCCCCTACTAGATGAACCTACCTACATCCCCAAGAAGCCTAGTACTGTGCATATTCCTAATGAGCATCTTGAGATTGTTGCGAGTGTTAATGTTGGAAATGATGAAACTGAGAGGGTTGAGGATGAGTTGGCTGAGGAGACAGATGAGGAGGAGTTGATGAGCGAGGAGCATGGGATTTCTCAGACCTTGAATGAGATGCAGGAGACCAAAGAGGTCATTCTTTGGATGACCCTGGAGCAATCCCTTCGGGAGACTTCAGCGGTTGGTTATTATGGAGTCACTTCAGACTCCCTCATCCCTCTGACTATTGAGACGGGCATTGATAGCCCAGTTGAGCTTTCACTGCCACCTCCAATGATCCTGATGCCGGGCATTGATACCCCCCTTGAGGCTTCCATACCTGAGACTCGAGACGAGAGTGCTCCACAAGCATATCCTATCAAGGAGACTCATTTTAACTCATCCTCCCCATACTTTTGTGTACATTGCATTGAGGAAACTGTTATATTTTGTTAGTGGGGTGAGGGCCTTTGAGCCAATACTCCCCTTTTGATTGTATTTTGTTATTTTGAGCTTTGAATAATTGTAGTACGTTACTTTTGTTTTTATTATAGTGCTCTTTTTGTAAAAGTGTGTCTCATGTTTTTAATTTTTTTTCTCTTGATTTTGAAACCCCTATGAGTTTAAAATCATGAAATTCTTAGATTTTTCATTTATAACAATTTGAGGATCGATTGTGTTCAATATCGGTGTCTTGACTAGTATTCATGATGGGCATGGTGTATAGTGTTGGTCTTGCGAGAATGAAATCAATGTGGTTGCACTTTTTAGCGATCTCTTTTAAACTTTTATTAACTAGTTGGTATTTGATGTGAGCCTTGAAATGAACATCGCATGTACGCTTTTGATCTTTTCGGGATGTGCTAAATGAGTGTATTTCAAAGTGTCATATGTAGTGAGCTCTTACATGAAAGCATGTGTGTGGTGATGTAATTATCGCCACAAATTACGGATAAAATGTAGAAATTAAAGAAAAGAAATAAAGATAGATAGATAGACACAAAAAGAGGAAACAAAAAGCAACCAAAAGGTATATTAAACCTTAAGACCTCAATTAGTTAATCCTACAAGTGGCACCAAACTCTTACAAAGACCTCAAGAAAATTGAATTCACCTTGAAACCGACGTTTCTAAGCAAAATTCAACACAAGCTTGTACCAAGCTCTCAACACTCATAAAAGAGTTCAAATATCAATATTCAAAATAGTCTAACCTGAAATGAGAACCTAAACAAGATATTCATAGTTATTACAAAAGAGGCCCAAAAGTGGCCAAAAATAAGATAAAGGATGAGCTGGGTCACCCACGCCGAATGGATTCGGTGAGTCACCGATCAAGTTGGTGAGATGACCCCTTCTCAGAGGATCTTGGAACTTTAGGCAACCTAGGTCATACTCGCCTAAGGGACTCGGCGAGTCACCAACTGGTTCAGCGAGGTGGCCCCTCCTCTAGAGCAATCTGGAACTTTTGGCGAGCTGGGGTCCTTGCCCAAGCTATGGGGCGAGTCACCGAATGGATCCCGCTGCTAGCCTAAAGTTGCAGCTTCTATCTTCTTCCCTGCACTTCCCCAAGTGATCTTCCATGCATGGGAACCTCTCTTTGCCATCAATACAAGCTCAAGAACCCCTAGCTTCATGAGAAATTCTTGCATTCCTTGGGGGTCCCGAGCTTGGCTTCGAGTGAGTGTCCTTGGTGCAATCTGAATTGCATCATTTGATACCAAATGATGTAATTCTCGCCATGAATTACAGATATAAATGCGGAAATTAAATACAAGAAAGAAAGATAGAAGAAGAGATACAAGAGAAGGAACAATTGTCAACTAAAGGATGTATTAAATCCTAAAACCTCCAATTATAATCCCTAAACAAGCACCTAATCAAGATAAATAGATTGACACAAGAAAAGGAAATCAAAAGCAACCTAACTATATATTAAACCTAAACACCTCAATAGATTAATACAAATCAATCACCGAATATCTTACGAAGACCTCAAGGAAATTAAATCTCCAAGCAACCCCCGTTTCTAAACAAAGTTCAACACAAGCTTGTATCAAGCTCTCAACACTTATACAAGAGTTCAAATATCAATATTTATAATAGTCTAACCTGAAATGAGAACCTAAACTAGATATTCATAGTTATTACAAAAGAGGCCTAAAAGTGGCCCAAAATAGGATAAAGGGCGAGCTGGGTCACCCACGCCGAATGGATTCGGCGAGTCGCCGATCAAGTTGGTGAGATGACCCCCTTCTCAGAGGCTCTTGGAACTTTAAGCGAGCTAGGTCATTCTCTCCTAAGGGGCTCGGTGAGTCGCCAACTAGTTCGGCGAGGTGGCCCATCCTCTGGAGAAATCTGGAACTTTTGGCGAGCTGGGGTCCTCGCCCAAGCCATTGGGCGAGTTGCCGAATGGACCCCGCTGCTCGCCTAAAGTGGCAGCTTCAATCTTCTTCCCTGCACTTCCCCAAGCGATCTTCCATGCATGGGAACCTCTCCTTGCCATTAATACAAGCTCAAGAACCCCTAGCTTCATGAGCAATCCTTGCATTCCTTAGGGGTCCCGAGCTTGGCTTCGAGTGAGTGTCCTTGGTGCAATCCGAATTGCATCATTCTCTCCTTCTTGAAAAGTATTTGTCCTCGAATCCAAAGACAAACAACAAACATATCCTCATAGCATGAGGTTAGTACAATGGTTAGCTTAAAATTTATTAAACCAAGGAGATTCACACTCAAGGAACAACCAAGCATGCTCTATTATGATGGCTATTAAGCCCATAGATGGAGAATAATGAAATTTGCTATTCTTCACGTCAAAAGGGTACCACCGAAAAGATGACACTTCTACAAGTTCAAATACTCCCAAACATTCACCGGGGTCAAAATGATAATAGGTACACATAATTGGGTCATACAAACAAGTATAGACCTCAATGATACCCCGACCCAAATGCAATGCACCTTTAAGACAAACATGAGACTCATCATACGCAAAGAGATAGTAGAGAAAGGTGTCAGATAAATGAACTTCAATCAAGGTGTTCTCAAGTTTAGCCTCCACTTTAGATACTAGAGAATCACAACTCATACAAAGCATTAGAACACACAAAGAAGAAGTAACGGTTAACACATAAGCATTCCCTTTCATCTTAACACTACCCTTTCCAATAAATGTACTATCATCTTTACAAAAGATATTTCCATCTTTGGAAAGTGTGTCATCACACCATAGTGGATTCTCAAACAATTTAACAACATTTGTGAGATTTCCATCTTTGGAAAGTGTGTCATCACACCATAGTGGATTCTCAAATAATTTAACAACATTTTCAACAAACAAAGATGCCACATTGGAAGTATCATCACATTTATGACATGGAGTGAGATGAGCCATCTTTGAAAACACACAATAACCATTGAGCACATCAATCATACCATCTATTCTATGGATAGGGTGACGATACTTTACCATGATTTTGTTGATGGCCCGACAATCAACACACATGTGCCATGTTCCATCTTTCTTTGGAACCAAGAGATCCAGAATGGCTCACGGACTTGTACTTCCTCTCACATAGCCCTTGTTGAGGAGTTCCTCAACTTGCCTTCGTAGCTCTTTGATATCCTCCAGATTACTACGATAAGCTGGTTTCTTTCGCCATTGTGAGCCCAGCACGAAGTCAATTTGGTGCTCAATTCCCTGAAGAGGGGGCAATCCATTTGGCAGCCCCTTTAGAAAGACATCATTATAATCCTGCAAAAGAAAGGAAATAGAATAGGGGAGAGAAGAATGAGATTGGTTAGTTTGGAACACATGATCCCTATATGTTATAAGGATCAATGAACTTTTGGCCTCCACTTCTTCCCTTATCTCCTTATACTTAGTAAACAACACTTGGGTCTTTCCCCTCAACTTCCTCCTTTCTTCCTTTTCATGGCCCTCGACCTCCACATGTCCCTCCTCCTCCTTCCTTTTCTCCCTCAACTCACTCATTTTTTGATATATTTCATTGACTTGAGATGGTGACATAGGATGAAGGACATATTTACGTCCATTCAATACAACTGAATATGTGTTGGTTCTCCCATCATGCCTGGTTGAACGACCATATTTCCAAGGTCTCCCGAGTAGTACATGACAAGATTGCATTTGGATCACATCACATAGGATCGAATCTTGGTACTTCCCAATTTTGAACTTGATCAACACTTGTCTATGAACCCTCAATTCTCCACACTCACTCAATCATTGAAGTTTGTAAGGTTTAACATGCTTAGTGGTAGGAAGCTTCAAAATATCCACTAAAGCGATGCTAGCAACGTTTGCACAACTTCCACTATCAATGATCAAGGAACATACATTAGCCTCGATGAGGCACTTGAAATAGAAAATATTCTCTCTTTAACTTGGATTATCCATGGCCTTGCGAATCATAGCTCACCTTACCACATACATTGGTACGGTGAACTCTCCTTCTTGGGGCAGAGCCTCTACCATTGTGGACTTCCTCATCAAACTATCTAGCACGGCGACATCTCTCCCCTCACATGGGTTTTGTTCCTCACCTTCAACACCTTTCGGGGTTTCCTCTTCACAACCCTTTTCTTGATTGATTGGTGTTGGGTTGAACGCTTGATGGAAAGTTCCGGGTGTGATAGTAGGATTAAGTCGACCCTCCACATTGATCCTTCTATCACCCATCATGGACATACTATCGTGCAAGGCGGTCATCCTTCCTTCCAGCCTTCCCATTATCTGACTCACATTAGTAAGCACCCCCATTATAGATTCCAATGTAACCTTTTCCTTAGGTGGGTGGGTTTCACTTCCGGTTTCCATGGTACCTAACAATAAGACAAATCAACAAAAACAATAAACAATGTTAGCGTTAGTAAAATTAACTCACAATCACTCATGTTTACACACCTTTGATTGCCTCTCAAATTGGCTCGGGTAAGGTTGAAGATTTATTATACACGGTTGATCACAAAGTATCAATTTCTACTCTTGACCGGAATGGATTCTTGTTTTAAGAAAGACGGACGACTCGATTAAAACAAAACGGACTTAAATTAAAAAGTTAACTACGAAGTAAAACGAACAAAAGCACGAAAAGAAGTGGTACTAACAAAGAAGAGAATTCAAGAACCAATAATCAACAAATAGATTAATTACGAGTTGAAATTAGTTTAGGAATCTTGAGAACGATTGAGAATCAAGAAAAGGAAAGTAAGGAATTAGAACCTGAGATTAGGGGCATAAAATGATTTTTCGGTCGCCAAATGCACTGTTTTCTTCGCCAAAGTTGAAGTTCAGCTCGCCAACTTGAAGATAAGATTGCCAAAATTTACAGACTGTCAAGGCAAGTCGGCGATCTGAGTGGCACTTCAGTGATGCGCCGAGTGGACTTTGGCGAGCAAAGTCGAGCTCGCCGAAAGTTCAAGTAAGTGCACCTGAAGACCTCCGAATTTTGTGCTTTTGTGGTCCCCCTGTACTTTGTCCTTTATTCCTTACCCCTTTTGGTAAATTCTCTTCTATGCTAACACTTATCCACTTTGTCTTTCCTTTCTTTTTGGATTAAAACACCTTTTTGGAAGATTCTTTCTTCTTGAAGATTTGAATGTTCTTCAAGAACACTATGAACAATATGAAGACCCAAAATAAAACCCTCAACAATTTTAGCTTGGAATTTTACGAAACTTGAGATACAAGCTCCCCTTGATGTAGGAAACAAACCCCAATACTTTTTAGCTTTCAATTCCTTGCCAAAACCTTCAAATTTCAAAACTCACTTGTACCTTGTTCAAGCTTCTTCACTCAACAATGGTGGAAACTCCAATAGTGCTCCAATCAATGCCAAATTTTATATTTAGACTCAAGTAAGGCTACGGAACGCTAAGCTAACCTTAGAAACTTCAAACAAGACTCAAATCAACAAAATATATTTTTGGGGTTTTCTTGAAAAACGTTTTTGACTCTTTTTTTTGTAACAAACCCAAGACTAGAATCGTAGGAACGAATCTAAGCTTAGCTCTGATACCAAATGATGTAATTCTCACCATGAATTACGGATAAAATGTGAAAATTAAAGACAAGAAGTAAAGATAGATAGATAGATAGACACAAAAAGAGGAAACAAAAGGTAACCAAAAGGTATATTAAACCTTAAGACCTCAATTCGTTAATCCTACAAGAAGCACCTAACTCTTACGAAGACCTCAAGGGAATTGAATTCACCTTGCAACCGATGTTTCTAAGCAGAATTCAACACAAGTTTGTAACAAGCTCTCAACACTCATATAAGATTTCAAATATAGATATTCAAAATAGTCTAACCTGAAATGAGAACCTAAACTAGCTATTTATAGTTATTACAAAAGAGGCCTAAAAATGGCCCAAAATAGGATAAAGGGCAAGCTGGGTCACCAACGCCGAATAGATTCGATGAGTCACCGATAAATTTGGCGAGATGACCCCCTTCTCAGAGGCTCTTGGAACTTTAGGCGAGCTGGGTCGTGCTCGCCCAAGGGACTCGGTGAGTCACCAACTTGTTCGGTGAGATGGCATCTCCTCTGGAGCAATCTGGAACTTTTTGCGAGCTGGGGTCCTCTCCCAAGCCATTGGGCGAGTCGCCGAATGGACCTCGCTGCTCGCCTATAGTGGCAGCTTCAATCTTCTTCCCTACACTTCCCCAAGCGATCTTCCATGCATGGGAACCTCTCCTTGCCATCAATACCAGCTCAAGAACCCCTAGCTTCATGAGAAATCCTTGTATTCCTTGGGGGTCTCGAGCTTGGCTTCGAGTGAGTGTCCTTGGTGAAATCCGCATTGCATCATGTGGAGTCCTATAATTTGACTTGTTAGTCCAATTTTTTAAATCTTGGTGAATGCGAGACATTATCTTGCGCAACAATTCAAAGAGGGAACCCAATTATCCATAATCCTTTGTGACTACCTTGTGAGGGTGTGCATCCATTTTGGCACCATTTGAGCCTAACCTATTTGTTGGCAAAAACCAAAAGAAATCTTCTTGAACTAAATTGTCCCTAACTTCTCACCAAAAATCCCTTTTGAAGCATTATTATGTTTGTACAGTGAGCATAGGCCAAAAGCCTAAGTTGATGGTGTATAAAGGAAGTAAGAAAAAAATTCAAGTGAAATGCAAAGAAATATGAAATGATACTCAAATTTGAAAGTTGTTACCAAAAGAAGGAACCCCTCTTTTTTTTAAAAAAAAAAAAGAAAAAGAGAGTCATTATTGCTTTTGAAAAATGAAAATGAAAAAAAAAATTAATGAAATAAAGGAGATTCCAAATAAATTGAGTGAGGAGTCAGAGTTTGAGCTCTCAATTAAAAAAAGAAGAAAAAAAGAATTTGAGAAGAGGTAATGATGATTGCATAATGTTTTGAATAGGTAAAGTCACGAATCCAATTTTATAAGAGGTCAGTAATGTTCAGTAAGGACGCCTTTCTTATTTAGCATGTTGCCTTCTCTAATAGAGTTTTCCGAACTGGTTTGATAAACACAAGTGCTATGCAGAGTCAATTTGGGAGAGGTCGTGCTAATTAGGTGATTCACCCTTCTCGTTTGGCGATCAACAATGTATAGTTTGCACATCTTTTTGCCTTTTTGGTCATTCTTTCAAGCATTACTCCTTGCCTTGCCCATTTTCCGTCATAACTGCAAATCATCAAGATTTCATCACAATAGGACAAAATTAGGCATTGAGGACACTAATTATTGATCTAAAATAGACTTCAAATGAGTGCAAATCTACCATTCATCAACACCCCCAACTTAAACTTTTGATTGTTCTCAAGTAAATCAAGAATACAATTAGCTCAATAGGGGTGTCTACAACAGTAATCAATGAGAGCTAACATGCAAGTGCCATAGCAAGACTACTCTCAACTACAGGCTACACTCAATCATGATCAAAAAGCTTCAAATGATGACTAGTCGGTCTCAACACAAGCCCAAGCTCACTTTAGCTTCTTGTCTAACGCAAGAACATGTTTCAATAAATGCATTCAAGTGCCCTCAAATCAAGAATGATTCCATTCTCTCACAATACAAATCAACAAAGGTATAAGGAATCAATGAAACTCTCACTCTTTCAAAAGAGAAACACATGCAAGCTTTGTCCCATAGTATTGCCCATATTTTCCAATCATCACATAACCTAGTTCATGCAAGATCACAAGGTTCTTTTAGGTTTGTAATTGGGCTGAGAGTGTATTTATGGTAAATTTGGATTTGTGACTTTACCTTTTTTGAAGCATTATTGCAATCATCTTCACCTCTTCTCAAGTTCTCTTCATTTTTTTTTTCATTTGTGAACTCAAACTTTGATTTTTCACTCTATTTACTTGGACTCCCCTTTATTTCAATAACTTCTCTTTTTCATTTTCATTTTCCAAAAGCATTTTCATCACAGTGACGCTTTGTTTTTTTAATATAAGGAGGGGTTCCTTCTTTTTACAAAAAACTTCAAAGTTGAGTCTCATTTCATCATTCTTTGCCCTTTACCTGGCTTTCATTCCTCCTTTATTTCCACACCCCCAACTTAGGCTTTTGGCCTAAGCTGGCTATTCAAACGTAAAATGCTTCATAAAGGATTTTTAGGGTGAGAAGGTAGGGACAATTTGGTTCAAGAGGCTTTCTTTTGGTTTTGCCAACAAATGGATTAGGCTCAAATGGTGTCAAAAATGGATGCACACCCTCACAAGGTAGTCGCAAAAGATTATAAACATTTGGATTCCCTCTTTGAATTGTTTCCCTAGAACATGTCTCACAATCACCAAGATTTAAATAATTAGACTAACAAGGAAAATTCTAGGACTTTACATACATTCTTTCAAGTAAGACCTTACCACACATAGCACTTCGAAATACACTCATTTAGAACATCCTGAAAAGATCAAAAGTGTGTGTGTGATGTTCGTTGCAAGGCTCAGATCAAAACGTAGCTAGTCAATAAAAGATTCAAAGAGATCGCTCAAAAGTGAAACCACATCGATTTCATTCTTGCAACACCAACACTATACAACATGCTCATCATGAGTACTATTCAAGAAATCGATATTGAACACAATCAATCCTCAACTTGTTATCAATGAAAACTTCAACCATTTCATGATTTTAAAAACTCATTGGGGGTTCCCAAGTGGGTGGTAAAATCAAGAGAAACAAAATTTAAATAAGAGACACACTTCAACAAAAAGAGCACTATAATATAAACAAAAGTAAAGTACTACAATTATCCAACACTCAAAATAACAAAATACAATCAAAAAGGGGAATATTGGCTCAAATATCCTCACCCCCACAAAAAAACAAATAAAGCAGCGTCCTCAATGCAATGAAAATAAAAGTACGGGAGACTGATGTAAAGGGGACCCCCTAATAGGCTATGCATGTGGAGCACTCTCATTCGGAGTCTCAGGTGGGGAAGCCTCAAGAGGTGCATCAATGCCCGGCAACAGGATCACTGGAGGCGGTAGGGAAGACTCAACTAGGGCATAAATGCCTATATCAATAGTCAGAGGGATGGGGGAGTCTGAAGTGACTCCACTAGTACCAGCCGCTGAAGTCTCCCAAACGGATCGCTCCAGGGTCGCCTGAGAATGACCTCTTTGGTCTCTTGCATATCCGTCAAGGTCTGCACAATCCCATGCTCCTCGCTTCTTAAATCCTCCTCGTCAATGATCAACCCAATATTTAGCTCAATCAGATCAATGATACAACCACCCAACACTGTTTTAGGTACCTGGGAATTGACTCATTTTGAGACGGCATCAGATTACTACTGATGAATCCAAACCAATAGCGGCCCACTATGTTTATATCTTCTTTTCAATTGTCTTCCTTTCAGCTATCCATTAAGGGGAATCATCTGCAATAAGGGGGTTGTTATATTCTAGGTGTTTTGATGATCCTCACAAATGCAGGGACCCGGTCCCTAGCAGAGTGCTCTCGTCCAGATTAAAAATGGTGTACAGCTGTAAAGCTGTCTTTTCAGGTTGGTTGGTGAAAATTGTATTGTACTTCAGCAATAGAAAGGTCGGATAAGGTTGTTTGTTTCAGTGTCCAAAACTCTTGTTGGTGATTGATTTATACAATAATAAACAAACAACATTATTCATTAACAAGAGAGAGAGCTAGCTAGTCGTTTCAAGAACTCACAAAGAATGCACTGCATGGGACCTGGTCTCGGAAAGACTGCGTACGTGAAAAAGACAAAAGACACCTATCTAAAAGCTCACATCTGACATGGTTGGTGCACAACTTTTTAGAATAGCAGGCTCTCAGCCAATGGTGTCGTCCCAAGAGGTTTGTGTCCATTTGATATAGTCTCTTCTCACAAGACACAAACTAAGATTTGGCAAACAAATATTTGAATTTCTAAAAATTCATAAGCTTACAAAGAAGAAGTCACCTTCAAGGAAGAATACTGTTCATACTCAAAAAAATAGAGTGCTGAAGAGTATTTGTTGGATATTGAGCTTTGTGTCTTATGTGCTTACATTGTAAATCTACTCCTAAGCTTTGGTATGCATAGGATAGAATCTGATAGTTCACTGGGGAAAGGTACATGATGTGGATGACAAGGGGAAGAAGTGGGAAAGAGAAGAGAAGTTTGTCATCATCAAAAGAGATTTGAAATGTTAATATGTAGTTTTGAAGATTTGAAAAACCATGGGATATGATAGGAGACTTGATCCCATGTGAGAATAGTGCTCCTGTACGATAAAAGGACAGCTGGAAAAAGTACTCTGCACACACTGCAATTTGCAGGAAGTGGTGCGCGTCTGGTGCGCGTCTGGTGCAGAGTGGTAGGGTTGTTAGCCAATAGTATTGCTTCCAGGGTTTTGTGTCCATCATATATAAGCTTTGTATTAATGGACACAACCTAGGGTTTTGCATTCTGAAAGTTGAAAAAGAGAAAACGTAATTCTCTCTAGAAATATTATCCTCAAGAACAACAAGGGACCTGATAGAGTTGTCATAGTTTTAGTTGTTATAGGTTTATATTTTTGTGCTTATTCTTGTAGATATATTCATGTGTTATAAAGGAATCAGATCAAGTCATATTTTCATCATTGATTCTGAGTTGTAGCTAGAGTTAGCTATGGTGAGTTAGTGAAGTCTAAATCGATTAGAGTTAGTTGATTTAGAGGGCAGCAGAGCTGCTGCTTTTGATCTTGTTCGTAACAGAGTTGTTACAGTGAGGGGGAAGGGATTTAGAGTTAAATTCCTAGGTTGCAAGAGTTTGTAATCTGAAACGTTGCTCCGTTTGAGTGAAATGGAGTTATGGTTGAAATCATGTGAGTACAGGTCATGGTTTTCACGGCCCTTGAGCAAGGGGGATTCCACCTAAAATCCTTGTGCTTGATTTACTTTGAGCTATTTATTTTAACGCATTTATTTCAGTTACTGTTCTTGCTGAGTCAAGGGACCTGGTCCATTGACATATGGTGGACGCATATATTCCAACAATTGGTATCAGAGCTTGGGCTCTCTATCTGGTTAACACCAAGAGAGAGATTCATGCGAAGAATGTCGGCTCCACTAAACTTGCAAGAAAGTCGGTCTCCAACCAAGCTACCTTTGTTTGATGGTCAGTACTATAGGTGGTGGAAAATGTGTATGTTTGACTATATAATGGCTGAGGATTGTGAGCTGTGGGGTGTTATTTGTGAGGGTCCCTATGTGCCAACTATAGAAGTAAAATATGGGGATGTCATAAGGGTTGTTCTCAAAACCCGACAGCAATATAATGACTTTGACAAAAGGAAAGTTGTGAAAAATCACAAAGCCAGGAAGTTGTTAATCTTGTGAATCAGACAAGGAAATCTGGAATAGGTTGAGAATAGTGTACGAAGGTACTGAGCAAACAAAAAAATCTAAGTTAGATCTCTTCACTACTCAGTTTGAAAGCTTCACTATGAAAGAAGGTGAACCTATTCATGAAATGCGTACTAGATTATCCACCATTACAAATAAGCTCATGTTCCTGGAAGAACCTATCACTGCGTGGAAGCAGGTCACTAAGATACTGGAGATTTTTCCCAAGGCTTGGACTGATGAAGTTGATATTGTCTATGAGGCAGGGGATCCTAAAGTACTGTCGTTGGATGCTCTATTTGAACATCTTCAAGTTCATGAGATGCACAAAAGAAAGGACGATCTCACTCTTAAAGGCAAAAACAAAAGAAGGGACCAGGTCCGTGACAAGTCAAGCAGAAGAGAAATTGTTGATTATGGGGTGAAGAAAGCTCTGACAGTCTGGGGAAGTACTTCAAGTGATTCAGATGATTCTGAGCACTCTGATGATGTTTTCATGGCCAAGTCAGATGATGAAGATGCTAATGAAGAGGTAACCTTATCATACTTCAAGCAAAACTTGAATACCTTTTCCATTAGTAAATTGAGAAAGCTAGATGTTGTACTAATTTATTTGATCAGTGAGCTAACGACTGATAATGATCTCGTGAACAATAGCCTAGACATCTCTCAAGATGGAAAAATTGATCTAGTTACCCAAATATCTGATATTCAAAAACAAATGGTTGTTCTAGAAGCTGAAAATCTAGAACTGAAGGAAAAGATAAAAAGGGTGACTACTATAGTTTCTAAAGGAAAGAACAAGGCCAGAAGCATGCAACTGGAGCTTGAAAATAAGCTGCACACTACTGAAATGACGATGGAATTGGCTCTAGAAAGAAATCTTGTGTTGGAGAGGGACCTAGTCCATGTAAAAGAGGAACTGAACAAATCCCTCAAATGGACCACTTCCTCTAAAATGCTTACAAATTTAATCAGTCAGGGTAACAACAGTAGAAGATGGGTTGGGTTGTGAGAAGATAGGTCCCCCATACAATCCTCACAGCAAAATTGTTTTTGTTGCTGATAATTTGCTATGTGTGCATTGTGGTCGAAATGGACATCTTAAGAAAGATTGTCCTGTTTGGAAAAAACATGAAGGAAGTTCTTCAAACTATTCCAAATAGAGTAACAGACAGAAGAAGGGACATGGTCTTACTTCTGGTCCTAAGTTGAAGAAAACCAGTCTGCCTCACTAAACAAAAGATTTTCTTATAACTCTGTTATCTGCTTACTGGGAACTCCATCTCAAATGGGTTCCCAAGGCTAAAAAGTGATTTGCTATGCAAGTGAGAGGAGGTAGCATCAGTCAGTATTGGTTTATGAATAGTGGATGCTCAAAGCACATAACTGAGAAAACTAAAAACTTCCTCTCTCTCAAGGCACTTCAAGGTGGAGGTGTCTCTTTTGGCTATGGCAAGAAATGGTACATGTTTTGTGTAGGCAAGACTTGAAATTCCGTGGAATACTCTTTTGAAGTTGTGTACTATGTCAATGGGTTGAAGTACAATCTTCTAAGTGTTTCATGTATTTGTGATAAAGGAAGTTGAGTTAAGTTCTTATCAGATAAATCGATGGTCACAACTTAATCTCTCAGATGATGATGTTGACAAAAATGAGATGCAAGAACATGTATTGCTGATCTGAATACTGCTCATAGTGACAGTCTCACTTGCCTTAGTGCTCAAGGTGAGAATGCTGAGGTATGACACAAGAGACGTGCTCATGTGAGTGCTTCTCTATGAACAAACTTGTGTCAAGGGACCTGGTCCACAGTCTGCCCAAAATAAAATTTATAGATGACAAAGTTTGTGATACTTGTTTTAAAAAGAAGCAGATCAGACCATCCATCAACCGGAATAAGCAGGGTTTTAATCTTCCAAAGAACTTTCGGGTTAAAGTGATGAATACTACATGTTCTGTGATCAAAAGTATGATATCGGGAAGTTTGATCCCAATAATGATGAAAGAGTACTTATGGGATATTCTTCCTCCAGCAAGGCTTATCTGGTGTATGAAAATTTGTGCATTGAAAAAGATGTTATGTGATTTTTGATGAGTCAGGAAGAATTGAGAAGTAAGTTGCAAAACAAAGAAGATTCTGAGATGGAAGAGCTGCTTCAGATTCAGAGAGATGGTCTAAACAGTGAGCTTGCTGAAGAATATCCTCTTCATGAATCCAGCAATCCCAAAGAAGCTGATGCAGATGATGAACCTTATGAGGGACCTGGTCCGGTAGACAATGTTGAACAAAGATGATGTAGTTCAAACTGATAATGTGAATTCTGAAGGTGAGAATGAAGAATTTGATCAAGCTCAGTTTGAAAGAAGCAAAGTATGACACTCGGTTCCCCGACCAGCTGATAGGTTGTCCAAGTTCCTCTTCAACAATGGTTTCAAAAGAGGTAAAATTGACAAAAATCCTCTTTTTGAAATCACAAGGAAAGGAATTACTAATTATTCAAGAATATATCGATGATATCATCTTTGAAGCAACCTTTGAGGTGTTGTGTGAAAAGTTTGTTGCACTCATGAGTAGTGAGTTTTGAAGTGAGAATGATGGGAGAATTAAATTTCTTCTTGGAGTTGAAGATCAAGAAAACTTCTAAAGGTACCTTCGTTTGTCAAAAAAAGTACAACAAGTTGATGAAGAAGTTTCACATTATGGACGCCAAGACAATCGACACTCCCATGGGGATCAACTCGAAGTTGGATGCTGATGGATCTGGTCCAGATGTAAATGATACAAGTTTTAGGATTTATGCAAGATTCCAAGATTGTCCAACGGAATCACATTTGAAGGTTGCTAAGAGAATCCTAAGACATTTGCTGAAGACAGGGACCTGGTTCTACTCTATCCATCAGGAGATTTTTCGTTGTTTGGAGGAATATGGTGATACTGCTTATGTTGGGTGTCAAGCTGATAGAAAGATCAGCAATGGATCATTTACTTGGCTCATATCTCATTTCATGGGGAACTAAAAATGCAAGATTTGGTTTCTCTTTCAACAACGCATGCAACATATGTAGCAGATGCAGGTCGGTATGCTCAACTCATGTGGATCAAACAGCAGCTTGAAGTTCTTAGAGTGGTTACTCAGACTATCCCTCTTGTGTGATATCACGAGTGCTCTCACTATGGCTAAGAACTCAGTCCACCATAAAAGGACTAAGCATATTGATATGAGACATCACTTTCTGAGGGATCATGTTGAGAAAGGAAATATTAGCTTGTAATTCTATAAGATCAAAGATCAAATCCCTGATATCTTCACAAAAGCTCTGATGAGGGACCTGGTCAAAATAATAAAAAAAATATTAAAGTTGGGGATGCTGAAACTTGACTGAATGGATCCTTCCTGAAGCAAGCAACCCTCTCATGACTATGCAAAGGCAGCAAGTATCCTTGTTTTTCAGTTATGTATGTTTTAGCAAATTTAGTCTTATACCTTTTGTAGGTATACACACATGGCAGAATTGTTGAAGGAAAAGGGAGGTCAGGACAGATCTAGGCAATTAAATTCAAATTACAGAGAGGGACCCGGTCCGTTCTTAGAGGTTAGAACTCTTAACATTGCATTTTGAATTATGAATGAGAACTGTTGCAATTGTCACATGTCTGTCATTTTCAAATCTAACCGTTGTCCCATTATTTGAATACCAAAATGACACTTCCTTTCACATAATACACCCTTTCACTTCCTTTATACTCCGTATTTCTTTCCATCTCCCCAGAAAATTCAAATCCACTTCCAAAAATTAGAAATTTTGAAAACCGTCTTTTCTCCTCTCTCAAAAATACTTCAAATGTTTAAACCCTTTTCTCATATTGGAGAATTTTCTGATGAAGAAATATTTGAGTGTAAAGAGGGACTAGGTTCAACAAGAAAAAAGAAAAAGGTGGAAAAGATGATGTTCAAAAAGGAAAGGGTTGACATTCTGAGAAGTCAAAGTATTCTGAATAGGAGGGTGTCTGAAAAAACAAGAGAGAGAGCTAGCTAGTCTTTTCAAGAACTCACAAAGAACGCACTGCAAGGGACTTGGTCCCGGAAATACTGCGTACGTGAAAAAGTCAAAAGACACCTATCTAAAAGCTCACATCTGACATGGTTGGTGCACAACTTTTTAGAATAGCAGGCTCTCAGCCAATCGTGTCGTCCCAAGATGTTTGTGTCCATTTGATATAGTCTCTTCTCACAAGACACAAACTAAGATTTGGCAAAATTTCGGAAAATTTATAAGCTTACCAAGAAGAAGCCATTTTCAAGGAAGAACACTGTTCATACTCAACAAAGGACCTGATGGAGTGCTGAAGAGTATTTGTTGGATATTTAGCTTTTTGTCTTATGTGCTTACATTGTAAATCTACTCCTAAGGTTTGGTATGCATAGGATGGATTCTGACAGATCACTGGGGATAGGTACCTGATGTGGATGACAAGGGGAAGAAGTGGGAAAGAGAAGAAGTTTGTCATCATCAAAAAGAGATTAAAATGTTAATATGTAGTTTTGATGATTTGACAAACCATGGGATTTGATAGGGGACCTGATCCCATGTGAGAATTGTACTCCTGTATGATAAAAGGACAATTGGAAAAAGTACTCTGCACACACTACCATATGTAGTAGGTGGTGCGCGTCTGGTGCAGAGTGGTAGGGCTATTAGCCAATAGTATTGCTTCTAGGGTTTTGTGTCCATCATATATAAGCTTCGTATCAATGGACACAACCTAGGGTTTTGTATTTTGAAAGTTGAAAAAGAGCAAAAGCAATTCTCTCTAGAAATAGTCTCCTCAAGAACAACAAGGGACCTGATAGAGTTGTCATAGTTCTTAGTTGTTATAGGTTTATATTTTTGTGCTTATTCTTGTAAATATATTCCTGTGTTATAAAGGAATCAGATCAAGTCATATTTTCATCATTGATTCTGAGTTGTAGCTAGAGTTAGCTATGGTGAGTTAGTGAAGTCTAAATCGATTAGAGTTAGTTGATTTAGAGGGCAGCAGAGCTGCTGCTTTTGATCTTGTTCGTAACAGAGTTGTTACAGTGAGGGGAAAGGGATTTTGAGTTAAATTCCTAGGTTTCAAGCGTTTGTAATCTGAAACTTTTCTCCGTTTGAGTGAAATGGAGTTTGGGTTGAAATCATGTGAGTATAGGTCGTGGTTTTCACCGCCCTTGAACAAGGGGGTTTCCACATAAAATCCTTGTGCCTGATTTAGTTTGAGCTATTTATTTTAACGCATTTATTTCAGTTAATGTTCTTGTTGAGTCAAGGGACCTGGTCCGTTCATATATAGTGGATGCATACATTCCAACAGGGGCCATCCATTCCTTGTGGGCATCTTGTTTGAACTTTCACCGGAGTTGGAATCTATCAAGTAGGGTGCTTATGGTGCCAAGGACTTAATTAACTATACCAGCGTCACAAGGCTTTTTCTTACCATGTATTCCTACTTCATCAAAGGGCTTCCAGACATAACCCTTTCTCCTCTTTGGCAGGGTCGTAGCATAACGTTTCAAAGACACTTCATCCAATTCTAAGTGTCAACGATCGTAAATCAGTATAAAACCTAACTAAATGAGTTGGGGTCGAATCCCACAGTGAGCGGTACGTGTTTCAGATTCAATTGGGAAGTATAAACGCGGTCAAATCAGTCATACGTATAAAAATTATCGAATAAGGACATCATTCAAATTAAGGGGTGACACGAATGTCAAATGGGGGTTTTGGTTTTGATTATCAACTACAAATAGCAGTCACAAACAATAAGAATTAACAATAATGAGACGGATTCTTGGGATGTGATCGATTATAGGCAATATAGACATATGGGTAATTGCAACTATTAGTATATAGCTAGATATTAGTGAGTAGGCTAGGCTATAGGGGAGGTAAATTTTCTCTCGAACAATTTACCCCGAATCAAGTGATTTCTCTCGAACATCAACAAGTATCCAAAATAAGAGCAGCCCACACCTTAATCCATTCACTCTCTCGAGCTAAATGTGTGGAATTAGGTTTAGGATTCACTCTCTCGAGCTGAACCCAAATCAACCCAATACCCACAAACCATTAATCAAAAACCTTAGTTCTAAAACTTCTCTCTCGAGCAAGCTAAGAACACAAACATAGGACTACATTTGCAACTACAATTCTTAAATTAAACCACAGTTAATGATTAAACTCACTTTTAAATAGCATTTAAACTAACAATTAGCAATACCCATAATCTAAATCAGCGCATAATCACATAATCACACCCCAAGAATTTGGGGTTTTAGCTAGACATTATAAAAAGGTAAAAACAGTTACCAAATTGATTATCCATCAACCGGGTAAGAGTGATTTTGTCTTTACAATGCTTCAATTTGGTGAATATTAAAGACCCACTTCCAATTTCTCAAAAGTGAATTTCTTCAATCCTTCAAAACTAAGGAAGAACTCTAGAGAAAACTGTCCTAGACTAAGTGTAATAATCTAAGTCTATAAAATTCGATACTAAATAAATGTTCAACATGTAATTTATAGTCGCCGAAAATAAGCCACGAAGGGCCACTCGGCCAAGTAAGTCTGGCTCGCCGAACCACTCGGCGAGCCTCCCTTTGATCTCTTTCATCGCCCTTTTGCCTTGGCACTCAGCATCCTCAAGGCCTGTAACTTTGGGTGATCTATCTTGGTATCATGAAATCACTCGGCGATCCGCCGACTGCCTCTTTTCCTCGCCGACTTGGTTCTTTCATTTAGATCTTAGCACACTGGAACTTTAGGCAGTCTGAGGAGCCACTCGGCGACACGCCGAATGCTCTTGGCGATCCTTAGGCTCGCCCATCTTCATTTCTTCAGCATGTTTTGTTCTTTTTTTTGTCTGTTAGTGTCCTTCCTTTGTTCCTCAATCCATATTCCTGGAAATCAAGGATTTAACATCAGTTATTGGCACAAAATAAGCATTTGAGGATACTAAATCAATATAAACAAAGCTCTAAATGAGTGCAAAACTCGGACTCATCAACACCCCCAACTTAAACTTTTGCTTGTCCTCAAGTAAAACTCAAGTTCAGCAGTTCAAAAAGAATGTCTCAAACAGTGCTACATAAGACTCATTCATGAATGCACACAACAAGACTCAACTTACTCATGCAAGGATCAATTGTGCACTCAAAGATTCAAGTTGTGACTCACCATTATCAAAGACACTCAAGTTCACAATACTTGCTTCAAATGCAAGTTCAAACTCAACGAAGGTACTCAAATGCCCTCACAACAAAGATGATTCCATAGTCACACACAATTTCTCAACAATTTATAGCTCCGGAATCACATACAACTCTCACACTCACAAAGATGAACACATGCATTACTTCACTCATAGGTTTTCCCTTATTTTCCAATCAACACTCATTTCAGCTCACTCAAGATCTCAAAGGTCTTTTCAAGGCTTGTAACGGGGCTGAGTGTAAAGGTATGGTCATTTAGGCTCAGTGGCTGCTACCCTCATGAAATGTGGTCTGAACATCACTTTCTTCCCTTTCTTCAACATTTGAATCATTCTCAAAATTCACCCCATTATTCAACTTCCAATGGAATACCTGACAACCCATTTCTTTTGCAACTTTCACAACTTTATTTCACAACTTTTTTCATTCTTTTTCTTTTGCTTTCTTCTTTTCTTTCTGTTTTTTTTATATGGAGGGGTTCCATCTTTTTCAAGACCATTGCTAGAAGGAGGATTTTCTTTCACCACACCCCCAACTTAGGCTTCTGGCCTAAGTTGGCTATTCAATCAAACCACACTTCATGATGATTATGGGTGAGTGGATAAAGAGGGGTTATAATTGCATCAAGTTTCTTCCAAGAAAAGGATAAGGCTCAAAGGGGGTTCAAGCAAGGTTCACACACCTCACAAGGTTGGCCACAAAAGAGGTATATTGTCAAATTATTTCACTCTTCAAAATTGTTGCCTAAGATCATTTCAAGAGCTTGCATCACTTAGTCAACCGGACCGACGGGGCAAATTCTAAGTGTCATTACACCAGGTTCAAAGTAAGCTCATCACATAAGGCATTGGCACCAATATCAAACGAGACTCATTCGAGCTAGTGTGTAATGTTTATCACATGAGACTCCATTCGATAACCAGCTAGTCACAACGAGATGCTAAAAGTCCACATATTGTCTATGCAACTTCATTTGGCCTCATCATAGCCAATCATTCATTTTTGTTCGATTAAGAGAACAATTCAATTCATCGGTATTGATCATAATCGATACTCAAATTTGCACAAGAACAGCCACATTCACACACAATAAGAGGTGGCAAAGATTTTCAAATGAGTCAAAACACCATTTTCATTCATAACAAGGAGCCAAAAGATCAAACATCCACAAGATAAGATCAAAACACTGTTTAAAACATAAAACCCAATATATACATAAGAGGTAGGTATAGAAATACCTCACCCCACCACAAATAAAAAGCAGTTGTCCTCAAATGCAACAAAAATAATCACAAATCAATAAAAATGACAGAGAGGGAGGTAAAGAAGAATCATGTCTACACAGTCGCTCCATTTGTCGGGGAATCAGTGCCCGGAGTCACACTCTGATCTTGGGCATCAGTTCCTGGTGCAGCATCAACATTGGCTCCACTAGAGCCTACCATGGACGTGTCCCTCAAAGAAGCTTGTCGGTAGTCTCAAACATACAACCCTCCAAGTCGGCTAAATCATCATACACAACAGCCTCTCGCTCTTCAAGCTGCTCCTCATCTGTCTCCACCTCTGACTCATCATCAGCCACATCATCCGTAGGCACATCTCTGGTGGTAGCCGGAGGCATCGCAGATCTGGTCGGGACATCCTGAGCCTCAGGTGACTCAAAGAGAGAAGTCAAGTCTGTGGACTTTAGATATTCCACATCCATCCTCAAATTTGAAACCTCGGCTTTTAAAGTCGTCACCTCGGAAGAAACTCCCTTTTGACTCTCAGAAGTCTCTACTCTCGATGTGAGAGCATCGATAGATGTCTGGAGTGCGTCAAAGCAGCTGATATGGCTCGCTCAATCATCCAAGGCACCTCGGCCTCTAGCCGGGAAGCCCGCACATCAGCAGAATGGGCTAGGTACCCCATCTTAGGGAGCATGGCCTGAGTGATCCTAGTAGGCTGGGAAGTAGAAGAAGAACCTGGGGCCTGGGAAGGAGTAGTAGCGGGTGTACCTAAAGGCCTGGGGTCCGGAGTAGGCAAAGATGCCTCTGCAGGTATAGACTCAACATCAACCTCCAGGGATACATCCACCGGAGCTGCTCTCCTCCTATCTGCCTCATCCCGTGTGTCCTCTGCCTCTATGCACCGGATGTCTGTAGATGATGTAGGTGTGACCTCTGTGTCCCTCTTCTCTTCACGAGGAACTCCAGCCAGCCGACATAGCTCTGTGATCAGCACTGGGAAAGGAAGGGACGTCCGGCGCTGCTTGGCCCTCATGGCCATCTCCTGCTCTATAATAAGTCCCAAGTTTAGCCGCTTCTTGGCGATGATGGACCCGACACAGGATGCCTTTGGGTGGTGGAGGATAGACTCATTCTGTGAGGGCATGATAGAACTGCTGATAAACCCGAACCAATACCGGGCTGCTATATTCAAATCCTTCTTCTCAATAGGGGCTCTGACCTCAATCCACCTCGGGGTGGTGTCATAAATGAGGGGAGACAGCCAGCCCTTAAGGTCATCTAGCATCTGTGAGGTGACCATACTCTCATATGCGTGCTCGACTTTTGTGGTCCTGTCAAGTACAGCATTAATGTGATTTCTACTGCAGCCCACTGTCTTCCCCCGAACTGTCCCGAACTTCATCGGTCTGAAGGCACTAGCCTTCTTCTTTTCCTGGGGTACTATATCACCATATGCTGTGTAAAACTCTCTGACCCAGGTGGGAATATATGGGCCACGGGTCCTGGTGAATAAGTCAAACGTGTGGTACCGGAGTGTGTCCCACACAAGGGGGTACCTAATCATCACACCATCCGTGGACAATCTATTTTCTTCGAGAATAGTCCTCAGTCCCTCGGCCTTTAGCCTGTTGAGTAGCCGGGAAGGAGGACCCTGAACTGGTGGTGCTGGAACCAACGTCTCTGCCGGAGCTGGCACTGTATCATTAGCAGGTGGGGTAGACTCTGGGATCCTAGACGGATCTTGGCGAGACCTTGCGTGAATCTCTGCTCGCCGGGATTGTAGTGGCTGGTCATCCTCAGGCTCGGAGAATGAGGCCTGAGTATGGAGAGAGTCCCCATCACTACCGGAGTTGTGCTCCGGTCTCTCCCCTACGGGAGCTTTTCGCTTGCCCTTACCTCCCTTTGGAGGTGCTTTTTTTCCCTTTTTAGAAGGAGTTGCTGCTCCCTCATTAATCACGATTCCCTCAGCTCTTTTGCGGGGCGGCATTCCACTCTCGTCCCAGTTGCTCCTAGCCATATCTGCAAAACGCATTAGGAAAATTTAGAAACAATCCAAGAACAATGCAGAAAACAGGTTGCAGAAGGACTCGCCGAACTGATCGATGAGTCGCCGAGTCACTTTGGCGAGACAGATCAGACTCGCCGAAAGGACAGGATCGAAAATTTTTCTAGAAAAATGACAGGTCGGTGATATGTAGGGCCTTTCAGTGAATCGCCGACATCATTCGGTGAGCTCAGACTAGCCCACCGAAAGTTACAGTGTGTTATAGGGGTTAGGGGCGAAGAAAAGGCGATCAAAGGAGACTTTCGGCGAGTCGTCGAGTGCACTCGGTGATCTCAGGCTTCCCGCCGAAAGTGACAGACACTAGTCTAGCCAAATCATGAAATTAATTTTGATCAAGGGGGATGTTGGCGAACTGCCGAGTGGTTCGGCGAGCTTGACCAAGCTCGCTGAATTGCCTAACGTACCAAATTTCAACCCCGTTTCCCAAAATCAAGCCGCATCCCCCGAAAACAAAATCAAACAACACACTCATGCAATTAAGCTTAGACCCATGCTACTGGGGTACTCTGACTTCCCCCGGTTTGGCAAAAATTGACCATTTGATGACTTTTTCCCTTAAGAATGACATCAAACGCTCCATCATTGGGCAAAGTATGTCATTTAGCACAATTGGGGTTACTCAGACTTCACCCGACTAGACCCAACAACAAAATACCACAACCCAACAATTTATGATCAATTTCAAAGCACAAAACTCAGGAAATCATCATTATAAGCATTTTAAGCACATTTTGAAATTAAAACAAGCAACTATCACACAAATACGATTTCAGAACAGGCCCAACACACATCAATCAAGATTTAAACAAATGCATTCGAGTTCAACTGCAATTTAAGAATTCGGGGTTCGGAAAACAAACTTTTAAGCTAAAATACGAATTTGTAAAGCTAGGCGGCAATGTATTCCAACTCCGAGCACAAGATCAAAGAGCAAAAGAGGTAAACCTAGGGAAATATTGAAAATCTAGAGTGCGGGTGTGATTGTATGAAGTGAAAAATGAGGGAATATGAAAGAGTTTGAAAGTTTAAACCTTTGGCCTTTTAAAACCTTTCAGTTCGCGGTCCATCGGTGATATTAGTCATCCTCGCCGAACCACTCGGCGACACGCCGAGTGGTGACTTACCTCGCCGAGTTTTGCAGGACCTCCAGTTAATTTGGGGGTCCAAACGGCGGATAAAATCGGGTTGCCGACCTGTTCGGTGAGTCACCAACTTGTCCATGGGCCCGCCAAGTTTTACAGACTCCTTCTTGCTATTTTTGAGAGTCCAATGGCGGTCCAAGTCGAGCTCACCGACCTCTTTGGTGAGTCGCCGACTGGACTCTTGGCTCACCAACCTGCATTTTTCAAACATATTCCACACTTCGACCTGCACAATCAACACCCGTTATTCCAAAAACAAAACACAAAGCATTAAAAATTTGGGTTGCCTCCCAAGAAGCGCCTTAGTTAACGTCGTGGCACGACGCAAATACCCATTCAAGCTCAATTCTTGGGGTTTTCCATAGTATCACTAGGCAACCCCTCTTTGTGTCTTAGGTTGAAATGGGACAACCTCTGACCCATTTGGATTTCCAACTTCGTAATCGAGGTGGAATGAGCTGTCACCATCCGGTTGAGGGTTGAGACATATTCTTTTATCTCATTCAACAATCTGTCATACCCTTCAACTTTGTCGAGAATACGCAAGAGTATATCTTCTATGTGACCACCCTCATTATCCTTAGGCTTGTGGCACTCATGAGGGAGGATGTACCTATTCTCTTTCCCTCCTCCATTCCATCCTTGGCTACCACCTGGCCTTGAGTGGTTTCACATTGACTTCTTTTTTGAGTTGCTAGGAAGACTACTTCATTTTTGTGCAGCACTTCAAATTCCTCAATGTTTTTGGCCAAAGTATCTAGTTGGGACATTATTTTGGCCAAGTTCTGGTCCTCATGTGGATCCTTGTTGATCTTGGTCATGCAATCGAGGAGCTGAGATATTGTTGCATAGGGTTGTCGCACTATACCACCCGGAGAAAATTGATCAGCTATGACTCTGTTCACAGAATCGAGACCTCAATAGAAACATTCAAGCAACATCCTATCTGGAATTCCATGAGGTGGACACTGTTGCAATAGTTTCTTAAATCACAGCCATGTCTCATGGAGTAGCTCACCCTCCAATTGTTTTAACTCTAAGATATTATCCCTAAGGATAATTATATTCGAAGGAGGGTGGACCACTTGGCTACCATTACTCCCAATTTATCTTCATTTCCACTATCCAGCAAGCAACACAAAAACCAAAACTAAAACTAAGTAGATTCAACTATAACCAACAAGAACATAATTCAACTTCACCAAAAGAATTTCAAACAACATCACTCCCCAGCAGCGGCGCCATTTTGATTAATAATGTTTCAAAGACACTTCATCTAATACTAAGTGTCTACGATCATAAATCAGTATAAAACCCAACTAAATGAGTTGGGGTCGAATCCCACAGGGAGAGGTACGTGTTTCAGATTCAATTAGGAAGTATAAACGCGGTCAAATCAGTCATAGGATTAAAATTTATCGAATAAGGACATCATTCAAATTAAGGGGAGACACGAATGTCAAATGGGGGTTTTGGTTTTGATTATCAACTACAAATAGCAGTCACAAACAATAAGAATTAACAATAATGAGACGGATTCTTGGGATGTGATCGATTATAGGCAATATAGACATATGGGTAATTGCAACTATTAGTAAATAGCTAGATATTAGTGAGTAGGCTAGGCTATAGGGGAGGTAAATTTTCTCTCGAACAATTTACCCCGAATCAACTGATTTCTCTCAAACATCAACAAGCATGCAAAATAAGATTAGCCCACACCTTAATTCATTCACTCTCTCGAGCTAAATGTGTGGAATTGGGTTTAGGATTCACTCTCTCAAGCTGAACCCAAATCAAACCAATACCCACAAACCATTAATCAAAAACCTTAGTTCTAAAACCTCTCTCGAACAAGCCAAGAACACAAACATAGAACTGCATTTGCAACTACAATTCTTAAATTAAACCACAGTTAATGATTAAACTCACTTTTAAATATCATTTAAACTAACAATTAACAATACCCATAAGCTAAATCAGCCCATAATCACATAATCACACCCCAAGAATTTGGGGGTTTAGCTAGACATTATAAAAAGGTAAAAACAGTTACCAAATTGATTATCCATCAACTGGGTAAGAGTGATTTTGTCTTTACAATGCTTCAATTGATGAATATCAAAGACTTACTTCCAATTTCTCAAAAGTGAATTTCTTCAATCTTTCAAAACTAAGGAAGAACTTTAGAGAAAACTGTCCTAGACTAAGTGTAATAATCTAAGTCTATAAAATTCGATACTACATTAATATTCAACATGTAATTCATAGTCGCCGAAAATAAGCCACGAAGGGCCACTCGGTGAAGTAAGTCGGGATCGCTGAACCACTCGGCGAGCCACCCTTTGATCTCTTCCATCGCCCTTTCACCTTGGCACTCAGCATTCTCAAGGCCTGTAACTTTGGGCGATCTATCTTGATTTCATGGAATCACTCGGTGATCCGCCGACTGCCCCTTTTCCTCACCGACTTGGTTCTTTCCTTTAGAGCTTAGCACACTGGAACTTAAGGCGGTCTGAGGAGCCACTCGGCGACACGTCGAATGCTCTTGGCGATCCTCAGGCTCGCCCATCTTCATTTCTTCAGCCTATTTTGTTCCTTTTTGCATGTTAGTGTCCTTGCTTTGTTCCTCAATCCATATTCCTGAAAATCAAGGATTTAACATCAGTTATTGGCACAAAATAAGCATTTGAGGACACGAAATCAATATAAACAAAGCTCTAAATGAGTCCAAAACTCAGACTCATCAGCAATTGTCGAGTCGGTTTCGGCAACCTAAGACAAGTGCGCCAAAAATGATAGTGCAAATTGAAAAGATACGGGCATCAAGGGTGATGTCCTCTCCCACTTGGCGATTCGCCAAGTGGGTTCGGCAGACTAAGACAAGTCCGCCGAATGGGACAGTACCCAAGGGCATATATATTTTAAAGAAGGTAAACTAGGGCTTATTCAACAATTCACTAACCTCCTTGGCAAGCTAAGACAAGCCCGCCGAACAAGAAGTGTTCAACCTAGTGCTCAATTTTTATAGTTAACCCAACATATACAACAAATACAAGTTCCCCCCATCATTACAACCCACATGTATGTTTATCTACCCATGGGTACTCATACTTCCCCATATATTGTTAAGTATTGCACAAATTAATGATTTGCCCTTAAGAAATTAGTCACCCTGTCTATCATTGGGGAAAGTCATGTAATTGGGTCAATACAGGGCTAATCAAACTTCACCTACCTTAAATTGGACTCAAACCCAACATATTTATCAGTTTAATTTCAAATTTCAACTAACACAATAAAGATTTACATTTTACAGGCACACACATTCAATTATCTCATGGGTAAAGTTCAAGTCGAACAATATAATGCAACCCAACAAAATTCAACGATCAATAACACTTAATGGATTGAAGTCCACACCCAATTTACAATTTAAAGCTCAATAATCTCAACAAAATTTGAAAAGCAACCTTCGTAGAAGCACAAATCGAGAAAAAAATCAATGAAATGGGGTTGGATTAACTGAAAATCCAAGAGAACGCACTCCTCGAACTTCAAAATAACACACTCAAGACTCACAAACACTCAAATGATGTAATGTAAGAGAAAGGAGAGAAAATTCCTAAAGAAATCAAAGGGTTTTCTTTTTGAATTTGAAAAGACCCTTGGCCTTTTTATATCAGGCTTGTTCCCCGATCACGACTAACTTTGCCAGACGTATTCGAAGAATCACCAATTGGATCTCAAGCTCACCGAACATGCCTAGACTAACACCAAACCTGAAGGCTGATTCAGCGGACCTGATAAAGACTGCATAGTGCACTTCGGTGGATTGCCTTTTGGAGCTCTGGTCACCAAATTTGATAGTATACTTTTTCACTTGTTTAAGCTCAAAGGAGGACAAGAATGATTCCACACAATGCCTTCGATGTATCACCATTTGGGTCATGACATCTCCTATGCTTCCCTTTTCAACCTTTTAACTTCTCCTCAACCTACACTCACAACACATGTTATTGAAAACAATAAAAGAAAAAGTAAAGACTTGGGTTGGCTTCTAAGCAACCTCTTATTTAACTTCGTGGCACGACATAATGCTCAATAACTCAATATTCATTCTTGGGGTTTGGGATGGTGTCACTAGGCAATGTTCCATTTTTTCTTGGATTGAAATGAGTGGCAATTTGGCCCAATTGGGTCTCTAGCTGCTTGATAGAAATTGAGTGAGAAGTCACCATTTGGGATAAAGTGAAGAAGTCATTTATAAATTCCTTTAATAATTTATCGGACCCTTAAACTTTGTTGTAGATCCTAGCAAGCATGTCTTCAGTCCGACTTCCTTCTGGCCAGCTGGTTCTTTTGGGTGTGGACAATAATGGGGAGGCACGTACCTATATTTTTTCATCTCCCTATCTCTCCAACTTCCACGCTACCAATCTTACCAACCACCATTTCTATCCTTATTCAAACTGTGGTCCCATCTTATCTTTGATAATTGGAGTGAGATCCCCCCCCCCCCATTTGATTTCTAAGTATTGAACTTCTTCATTGTATAATGCCTCAAATTTGGCATCATTTGGGCATTGCCCACTATTGGTTCCAACCACATTTACGGACGTAAATCCACCTCACATGACATGTTTAGAAAACAAATCAAGCTTGGTCATCATTTTGGCCATGTTTTAATCCCTTTCATGGTACTTCTCGACTAGATCTTTACTTAAAGTTAATTATAGAGTAGGCACTTGGTCTTCTCTAGTGTACCATGATCGGTTAACCTTAGTCATATCATCTAGCAACAAAACATCCATATCATATGGTTGTCTCATTAATTCACCTAGGACTAACTGATCAGTCACACCTTTATTGACTGAATCAAGGCTGCAATAGAAGTATTGCAGTAGCGAATTGTCTGAAACGCCATGCGTTGGACATCGCAAAAGAAACTTCTTGAACCCCAGTCACGTCTCATGTAGAGGTTCACCTTCAATACGCTTGAAATTTTGGATTTGGGTTCGAAGTTTAACCATCTTCGAGGGTGCAAAGAATTTCTCCAAGAAGGCATCATTTAGATTTTCCCACGAAGTGAGAATCGTTTGGCAATTTTGTCAACCATCGTGTAGCCTCTCCCATTAAAGAGAATGGGAATAACCTCAACCTTACGGACTCTTGAGAGATATTCTTGAACACAAAGGGTCCAAATACCTCCATAAAATTCCTAAGGTGCTCATGGGTATCCTCATGAGCTGGGGCCCCAAAATTTTCTTTCATCTAGAGAAATTGTATCATTGTTCCAGTTATGTGAAACACAGCCCTCCCAGTTGTAAGGAGGTATCCAGATTGCTCATGTGGTTTGAATAACATTCATGTGCATATCATTCAAATCACCAACGTTGTCATTTTGACCAAAGTGACTATCGTTGTCACTTCCATGGTCACTTATTGTATAAAACCTGCAAATCAGCAAACAACAACACCAAACAATAATCTACTACAACTAAACAAAATTAAAATCTAATTTCTCAATTAGAATTCTCAACCAACATTTCCCGGCAGCGGCACCATTTTTGATAACACTAAAATATCCTCTTTAAAACCAATTAAAAGGGACAGTGGTCGTAGTCAACAAAAAATCCAATGAAGAGTCGGAGTGGAATCCCAGAAGGAATGGTATATCGTAGAGACTTCCTATCAAGAAATTTAGATTTTAAGATCACTCATTTGGAATAGTAAGAACAAGTGGGTGGATGAGTCCATCAATTTTATAAAAAAAAACTTTGGTTATCAATTATCACAATTAAAGTAAAATATCAAAGAATTCAAGAGTTAACAATCAATCTAGGGGTGCGGGGATTGGAAATTGATATCACATGGGGGTAATTGTGATACTCTATAGTTATGAACATTCATGAATAGGCTAAGTCATCTTCATTGACGGTAATCATCTTTCGATATCAAAGTATCTATGCATAGAATCTCATTTCGATCTCATCTAATTGAAAATCTAAACAACCAATACCTTACTCTATTCTCTCATTTCAAAATAGGGTAAATAGATCTGACCCATAAACTCAATTTTTAAGCAAGTTACAAACATCAAACTTAAATTTCAAGTATCGAACTAATTACCCACTCCAATCAATCTCTTTCGAGCATCAACTAGAGATCGGAAGTAGGAATTAAGTTTGCAACCTTAACCCATAAATTAAATACATGCTAATAAGAAAAAATTCATGTATGAACAGCAGCAAAACAAAGCATAGCACAATACCCATTACATTAAATGAACACCCAACCCCATAATTGAACCCCCTAAATCTTAGAATTTTAGCCACCCATCAAAAAATGTAAAGAGATTATATCTTCCATGAAACCAAGTCATGGGTAGCCTGAAATTAAGCAATTTCAAGTAAACCCACTTTGGATTCAACTTCAATTGTCAATTGCAAGCACAAAAGTTGAGAAACCCCAAAAACCTAGAAAGTGTTCTCTCTCTAAACTCTATTTTTTGAACTCAATACACAACTCTGATATGATATGATATGATTTCCCTCTCCTTTGGGCTATTTAATTTCCCAAAATAAGGTCCAAAACCAAAACGTGACTCAATCGGTGACATTAGTCGGGCTCGCCGAGCTCGGTCGCTAAATTACATTTGCTCCTCAGCTCGCCTTTTATTGCTCTAGGCTTCAAGTGTTTGAATCTCAGTTGGAAAAATCATTTGAGTCAGCCTTTCACATTCAGAAAATCACCGAGTACCACCTTGGTTCGCCTTTTGAGTATTCAATCTTTCTTTTCCCACTGTCATTTTGGTGATGTTTAGCAAGGCCGCCTTTCTCATTGGGTGTGTCACCTTCTCTAATAGAATTGTCCAAACCTATTTGATATACATAAGTGTTATGCATTGTCAATTTGGGCGAGGCCATGCTCATTAGGTGATCCATCATTCTTGTTTGGCGATCAATAATGTATAGTTTGCATATTTTTTTGCATTTTTGGTCATTCTTTTAAACATTACTCCTTTCCTTTTCCATTTGCCATCATAGCTGCAAATTATCATCATTTTATTAAAATATGACAAAATTAGGCATTGAGGATGATGAGTGGTAGATTTGCACTCATTTAAAGTCCATTTAGCTGAATAATTAGTGTCCTCAATGCCTAACTTTATCCTTTTCTAATAAAATGTTGATGATTTGCAGCTATGAAGGAAATTGGACAAGGCAAAGACTGATGTTTGAAAGAATGGCAAAAAATACAAAAAGAAGTGCAAAGTTAACATTGTTGATCGCCTAACATGAAGGGTGGATCACCAACTAAGCATGACCTCACCCAAATTGACATTGCATAGCACTTGTGTCTACAAAAGAAGGTCGGCAAACCCTAGTTCAAAAAGTGATGCACCGAGTTAAAACGGCAGTCCTGCTACACTTCTCCCAAAGTAACATTGTTCAAGGAAAAGATTTAATGCTCGAAAGGCATACTATGATGGTGTTCAGTGATTCGCCAAAAGTGAAAGGCTGACTCAATCGAGTTCGCCAAATGAGGTTCAAACACTTGAAGTCTAGAGAATAACAAGGCGAGCTGAGGAGCGAAGGGCAATTCACCGAGTGAGTTTGGCAAGAACGACTAATGTCACCGAGTTGGTAATAAAGTGGATTTTTTTCCAAATTTTTTTTTTCGGTAAATAAAAAAAATTATTTCCAAATTAAGCATTTGAGTACATGTTCAATAGGCCTGAGAGCTGGACAAACTGCCCCAGCACTTTCAGGTCACTACATAACTACTATATATCCCCAACACTTACAAGTCATATTCTGCAACATTTGCATCAGATCATCCACTTCATGAGCTTCAAGATTTGTTGGCTAGGTGGGGTAGTAATTGTGATTGTACAGCCATCTTGCCACCGGTCCGTATGAGCTTCTCCTTGTATGCACATCTTGTATGATCAACTTGATAATATTTTCTACTGATTGTTGTTTAAGTTGGAAAATTCACAGGTTTCTTTCCCTCCATATGTGATAGTGTTGCACTTAAGGATAATATGTATATCTCATCTCTAGATCTCCTACCCTTTGCATGTGTACCAGCCCATGCTAATTCAAACTCCCAGTTTCTAGGTGTTCTGATTACCCCTTTCCATTGCAGTACCTTGAACCATATTTGAGAAGATATAAGGCAGGAGAAGAACAAATGAGAATGATTCTCTGTAGCAGCACCACACAGAGGGAATGTATGATCCACATTCATTTCCCACTTGGCCAGTCGGTCTCGAGTATATAACTTCCCATGCGCAGCCAATCTAAGAATGAATATCCATTGAGGAGCCCCTAAATTATTACACACCAATTTCCTCCACTCAACCTTCTGAAAATTACCTCTAATCATAAGATAGTCTTGCTTTGTTAAGAATTGTTTTAAGATTTATAAATCATTCATATTACGTCCTGCGTTCACCATATACTTTTAAGCTTTTAGGATCATTTGCACAATCCAAGATGCTTGCTTAGGAATATCAACAAATAGGTCTACATTTTGGCCATAGTAACAATGAATCCATTTCACTCAAAGCTCATCTTTCTTGTGGCTAAGGTTCCAAAGAAGCTTAATCATAGCTGCCTTATTCCAGGCACTGATTCCAAAATATTGAGTCCATCTGTTGCCTTAGGTTGACAAAGTTTATTCCATGCCATAAGTGCTTTCCTTGACAGTTCTACCCCACCAGTCCACAAAAAAGTTCTTCAAGTAGCCTCAATTATCTTCACCACTGTCTTTGGTAGTATAAAAATTTGTGCCCAAAACACCGGGATGGAGAAAGGATAGACTTGATCAACTGCGCCCTGCCTGCATATGAAAGGAATTTAGATGTCCAAGACTTTATTCTCCCCAGGATCTTCTCAATAAGAGGCTGATGTTGGACAATTGACACTCTTTTGGTGCTCAGGTGTACACCCAGATATCTTATCAGCAATTCACCTTTTGTAAAGCCTAGGACATTCATTATCTCTTGTTGTATTTCAGTTGAGACTCCTCCAAAATACACTGAACTTTTAAAAAGATTTACAATAAGACCAGAAGCTTTAGAGAAACATTGGAATTTATCAAACAAGTATTAGACAGACATAGTATCTCCTCTATAAAATAGAAGCAAATCATCACCAAATCCAAGTTGTATGAGATACAGCTTAGCACATTTTGGGTGATAGTTGAAATTTTGGTTTTCTCCCAACTTCTTCATTAGTCTACTTAAATACTCAATGCATAACACAAACAAAAAGGGAGAAAGGGGATCACCTTGTCTAAGACCTTTCTTAGCTGCAAAAGGGGTTGATGGCTTACCATTAATGATAATACAATAAGAGACTGTTTGCACACATGTTATAACCCATCTTACAAATATAGTAGGAAAGTTTAGACTGAGTAAGATGTTTTCTAGAAAAGGCCATTCAACAGAATCATATGATTTTTGCATGTCAATCTTGAGCATGCACCTAGGGGAAATGCCCTTCCTACTATAACCCTTCACTAATTCGTGACTTAGTAAGATGTTATCAGTAATAACTCTACCTAGCAAAAAGGTAGCCTGTCCAGTACAACCAAGCTGTCAATCACACCTTGTAATTGCTTAGTTATCACCTTGAAGATCAATTTGTAAAACAATGTACAACATGAGATTGGTCGGAATTCCTTTATAGAAGAAGGAGATTGTACCTTAGGCACCAATGTAACAGGCACCAATGTAATAGGCACCAATGTGACAGTGGCGTAGTTGGTGGCATTGTACATCCATGAGGTTTGAAAGAACTGAAGCATAGCTTCTGAAATCTCCTCTCCAACAATCGGCCACGTTTTCTTGAAGAAATATGCATAAAACCTGTAGACACACAAATTTTATTGGATTTAATTCATACAAAATTTGGATTAAATCCATGTTTATTTGGGTTGAATGATTAATTTGGGCTTTACAAATAAATAAGTCCATTTTTATTAAATTCAAGTCCAAGGTCCATTTCACCTTGAAGCCCAAACCCATGCCACGTGTCACAGTGACTAGGCATCCAAGACCAACAAGGTGACGCCACGTGTCAAAATGAGGTGGTAGTACCAGTCTAATGCAAGAACCAATCACAATCCTCCAAGTGTCAAAATGACATCCTTTGGCCAATCACAAGCAACCTTGTCCACTCCCTACACTTTTAAATATGGGATAGACATGACATTCAAAGGGGGAATTAAGAAAACTCTTCAACAAGCATCCTGCAATTTGAGAAAAGCTACAACACCAACTACATAGCTCTTCGAAGGAGTGATCAATGGAGTTCTTCCCGGAGATCGACTTGAAACGACGAAGCACTTTCCAACATTCCCGGGGATCGACAACATCTCAACGAGGTCTACGTCATCATACATTCGAGAAATACGCTATTGAAGGCCCTCAAATCACGGAGAAGCTTAGGAGAGAAGAATCAAGAGAACAACAGAATTATTGATGAATCTTGTGAGTATAATTCTGTTGTTCTCTTGATTCTTCTCTCCTAAACTTCTCCGTGATTCAAGGGTCTTCAGTAGCGTATTTCTTGAATGTAGGATGATGTAGACCTCCTTGAGATGTTGTCGATCTCCGGGAATGTCGTAAAGCACTTCGTCATTTCAAGTCGATCTCCGGGAAGAACTCTGTTGATCACTCATTTGAAAAGCTATGTAGTTGGTGTTGTAGCTTTTCTCCAATTGCAGGATGCTTGTTGAAGAGTTTTCTTAATTCCCCCTTTGAATGTCATGTCTATCCCATATTTATAGTGGTAGGGAGTGGACAAGGTTGATTTTGACACTTGGCGGATTGTGATTGGTTCTTGCATTTGACTGGGACTACCACCTCGTTTTGACACATGGCGTCACCTTGTTGGTCTTGGATGCCTAGTCACTGTGACACGTGGCATGGGTTTGGACTTCAAACTGAAATGGACCTTGGACTTGAATTTAATAAAAATGGACTTATTTATTTGTAAAGCCCAAATTAATCATTCAACCCAAATAAACATGGATTTAATCCAAATTTTGTATGAATTAAATCCAATAAAATTTGTGTGTCTATAGATGCCCCCTACTTCAAGCCTTGTTGAAGTGTAGGTTTCCGACACTTGATTGCGAGACTTGAAGTATTACAAATCCAACAATATCACTCTTAAGACATTTGCTTGACTCCGTTTCTTGCGATGAAACAAGTTGCATGGTACGGTCATGTGCAATCCCATTTTGATGTGCTCCTAAGGACTTTTATTATTTCAATCCACTCGAGGGACGATACGGAGGACTCTCGAGAGAGAGAGATAAGCAAATCAATGTGACAAAGTTGTATGAATTTTAAATTCAAAAAACTTTCACCATAGACTTGAATACAAATTTGGACACCAACACTTAGAGTGTCACACAAGTCCCCAAAGTTGGATTTTAAATAAAAGAACATAACTTGATTTGCTTCTTTTTTGCAAACTTTCAACTTGAAAACAATTGGTAATTAAATAATCACACCAATTTTTCTTTCCTTTGCTTGATTTTGTAAGAATCATTCTTGAAATCTCAAGACTTATTGCTTTCCTTTTGAGTGCTAGCAACTTCCATTTAGATGGGTAAGAATTGATATGATTTGCTTCTTCCAATTTTACCAAAGCTTTCCTTGTACAAGAAATAAAAATTGTTCAAAGGAACTTATATATAAGAATCTCCCATGTACAAAGGATTGATCAAAGAAGGATTGGAAAAAAATAATTCTCCTAACCAAACCAATGTGGAACTCCAAATTTGGTGTGTTCTTTTCTCAATTTCGTGCAGTCCCGCCAAAATGTTCTTTTATTGGTTTAAAGAATTCAAATAACGAACGACTTGATTCTGGAAAAACTAGACTTATAGTACTACGACATATCCAAAAATCAACATCAAAAACCTTTTGTATTGACGGGAATTAATTTTTGAAGTTGGTCTCCAAATCTGGAAGTTCTCCTCACAGTTATGCACAATCTGACTAAAACGTCCCTTTCTTGGTGTAGGAGCATTCAAAGGATGAGCGACTTGATTCTAGAGAAACTAGACTTTTATTACTACGAGATATCCAAACATCAACATCAAAAACCTTTCGTATTGACGGGAATTGATTTTTGAAGTTGGTCATCAAATCTGGAAGTTTTCCTCACAGTCATACGCAATCTCGCCAAAATGTCCTTTTCGCGGTGTAGGAGCATTCAAACGATAATCTACTTGATTCTGGAGAAACTAGACTTTTATTAATACGACATATCCAAAAATAAACATCAAAAACCTTTCTAATTGACGGGAATTGAATTTTGAAGTTGGTCTCTAAATCTGGAAGTTCTCCTCACAGTTATGCGCAATCTCGCTAAAACGCCCTTTTCATGCTGTAGGAGCATTAAACAACGAGCAGCTTGATTCTGGAGAAACTAGACCTTTAGTACTACGACATATCCAAAAATCAATATCAGAAACCTTCTGTATTAACGGGACTTGTTTTTTGAAATTGGTTTTCAAATTTTGCAATTTTCCTCACAGATTTGTGTCTTTTAGATTTTCTTGTTTCTCTTTCTTGCAGGTAATGGTTGTGATTGCATCTTTATTTATGCATTGTCATGTTTCTTAAACATGGGAGATTGACGTTCAAGATCAAATTTGGCCGCAATTGAAAGCTTCGTGTTAGTGGCACCGCCATGTCGAACAAGATTGTTATGGTGCTGCTCATGTTAGTCATGCCATATTGAAGAGTCATGTACTTACTACGTGTATTATCGGAAGTAGATCAACCAAGAAAAGTTGAAAATTTCGTGCAGTTGGCACCGATGGCTCCAATATTTTTTCTTTTCATGTTTCCAAAAAGCCCTAAACACCTAGAAGATGCACGAGTTGTTCACATGATCGGCATGGAAACACTCGTCTCATCCTTGCAATATTGGCAGAAGGCATTCACCTTTCTTGCAGCCTTGGTAGAGACAACTTGCCACCTCCATTTTTATCCCCCTTTGCGGCTCCACGAGAGAAATATTTGGAGTACTTTCATTTCATTTTTGGCGAGAAATCACGTGGTGCATCTTATTGTTGAGTCTTGGCGATAAAGAGGCTAAGAGTGACCGCATTCCATCTGGCTTGGAGAGATTGACATCACGATAAGCCCTTTCCGACTTCGATGAGTAAGTACTTGGCACCTATCTGTTCCCAAATGTATGAGCAATAGAATTCCAATCAGTTTTATCCTTAAGGAACAGAACTCAACTTTTTGTAATATATCAAGATTTCAGACCAAAACTCCTTCCAAATTTATCAAAATTAATTTCTCAAGTTGATTTCTAGATCTGATATGTCTGTTTCACAGTTTTGCGCGTCTATCGTAGAAAATTGATAAGTCGGAGTAGGAGTAATGAAATCATGAGATTCTTATTCCATGGAAAATATGACTCAAAAAAATACAACATATGTAAAAATCAAGGCTAAAAACTTTGTGGATTGGTACAGATATCGCTTCAAAGTCAGCCCACAATTCTGTCTTTCTCTATTTTTTCAGCTTCGCGCGTCTGTAGTATAAAATTCGTAACTCAAAGTAGGAGCATTGAAATCACGATTTTATTTTTCCGTTGGAAAGACGACTGAAAGAACTACACGATGTGTAAAAATCACAGCCAAAGACTTTGTTGATTGGTACAGATATCGCTTCAAAGTCAGCTCACGATTCTGCCTCGGTCAACTCTTCGGCTTTGAACAACTTTTGGAGAAAATCAATAACTCGGCGTAAGAGCCTCGAAATGATGCGATTCTTGTTCCATTGGAAGCATAACTCATAGAAGTACAACATAGGTAAAAATCATGGCCAAAATCATTCCAGATTAGTACATATATATTTTCAAATTTAGCTCAAATTCTGCCTCACTCAACTCTTCAGCTTCGAGCAACTTTGGGAGAAAATCAATAACTCGGCGTAGGAGCCTCGAAGTGATGCAATTCTTGTTCCATTAGAAGTATAACTCATAGACGTACAACATATGTAAAAATCATGGCCAAAAGCATTCCAGATTAGTACATATATATTTTCAAAGTTAGCTCAAATTCTGTCTCGCTCAAGTCTTCAGCTTCGAGTAACTTTGGGAGAAAATCAATAACTCGGCGTAGGAGCCTTGAAATGATGCGATTCTTGTTCCATTGAAAGAATAACTCATAGGCGTACAACATATGTAAAAATCACGGCCAAAACCTTTGTGGGTTTTTACAAATGCGCCTTTGAAGTCAGCTAAGATGCCTTGCTTAACTCTTCTCCTTTGTTCATCTGTGACGCTTTTGAACTCATGTGCTAGCTACATAATCTTAAAGAGCTAGTGTGCTGATCACGCAATGCCACCAAAACCTCCCTTTTTTTAACTCATGTGACTGAGCTTAGAGTGATTACTCCAAGCGCCTACGTACCTCGGTAAAGAGGATCAAGTCATATCGCAGTTCAAGATGATGAGTTTTATTTATTTTATTTCAGTTTTTTTTTGGCCGTACACAGTTTATACTCTTGCAGGCCAGGGGTAACATACAGTTTATGCTCATACCTTAAGGAGCGTTGTAACTTGCAATTTAGGATCATACGTCGAGGAGCATTTCAACTTGCATTTTAGGCTCATACGTCAAGGAGCATATCAACTTGCAGTTTATGCTCGTACGTCAAGGAGCATTTCAGGGAAGAATTCCATCAATGTAACTGTCATTCTAACCTTTTGTGATGAAGCATTAATGTACTTCGATTTGGTGTTGCTTTCGCATTGTTGAAGCTGATTTGTACTTGATTTTGTGTCGACTTTTGAAAGTTGGAGTTTAGAAGTCCCTTGATGCTTTTGCCTTTTGAGAGCAACCAAAGTCCAAGTGTCACTACTCTCTTCATTGGAGAAGTCATCTACCTTAGATGTGTTTGTTATTTTCTTCAAGGCGGAAACTTCAAGTGGTTCAAAGCTCCCAAACTGTAGTATGATGACACCTTCTTCAATTTTTGGTGATAACACAGGACGTAGAACTTCTGAAATTGAATCCTTTTTATGATCAAGTTTGACACTAGCATGGTTTGTCTCAGCTGTCTCATCATCATTAATGGTAATCTTTCCTCCTCGTACCAATATCATGATCTTTTTCTTCAGAGTGAAGCATTTTGTGGTGTGATGACCGATGATGCGGTGAAATTTACAATACATAGGATCATCGAATTTATTGGATTCTTTGGGTCGCTTTGACTCTGGGAGTGCAATGACTTTCTTGGTTAACAACTCATCAAGAATCGCAGGAACGTCAGAGTCTGGAAAGGGATACTCTTTTGCTTGTAACTCCTTCAAGGTAGATTGATTTTTCACTTCTCACATTTGTTGATGCACCACGAACTCTTTCAACTTTTGTCTCGTGGAGGCCTTCGTAGAAGTTGTGGTTACCGCCATGGACTCATTAGTCATGTAGTCTAATGACTCTTTGAATTGTGTATCTTCTTTTCTTGGATCAAAGACATGCGATGTCTTTCCATGACTTGCAATGCTCAACTCCATGTCATGAGCGCGTGTAGCTAGTTCTTCAAAAGTTCGAGGCTTAATTCCTTGAAGGATATATACAAGGCCCCAATGCATTCCTTGTATGCAAATTTCAACTGTAGAGATTTCAGAAAGTTGGTCCTTGAAATCTAAGCTCAACATTCGCCAACGATTGATGTAGTCTACTATGGGTTCATCCTTACTTTGTTTAGTGTTTGTCAATTCCATCATGCTCATTGTACATCGGGTACTGTAGAAACGATTGAGAAATTGATTTTCCAGTTGCTCCCAACAATCAATTGATTCAGGCTCCAAGTCTGTATACCAATCAAATGCATTTTCTTTTAAAAAATGAATAAACTGCTTGACAAGAAGACCACCATGTGTACCAGCACTGCTACAAGTCTCAACAAAATGGGCAATGTGTTGCCTTGGATTTCCCCTCCCATCAAATTGTTGCAACTTTGGTGGTTGATATCCAATTGGCATCAGTAAACACTCAATTCACTTAGAATATGTCTTTGAATATCCTAAGGAACTTTGTGGTGGACCATCACATTGAGCTTTAATAGTGTTTGCGATCATATCTTGTAGTTGTTGAACTGTTAGAGCAGCAACTGAAGCAGATTGTTTTGCACTTTGAGAGTCAATTGGCTTGGTGGGAGAATCAATATCAACTTTTTCTTGCATTGTTAGAATGTGATGTGACCTAACTTGCTCATAAGTTCGGCGATTTGGAGATTTTTGTCATCTATAGACTTCTTCAAGACTTCAATGGTTTTCTCCATCATTGCAAACTTCTCATCCATGTCAGTTGCGTCAACCATCAAGGAGTTAACCTTTGTTGAAATTGAAGAATCTGTTGAATTTTTAGATTCACCAAAGTTGAAGCCAGTGTGAGAAAGTTCATCAAACAACTTAGATGCAATGTTGCCCCGAGGGATTGCAGTTTTGAGTGTCATTTGAGACTTGCTCTTTCTTGCCATCTCCAAGGAGGTGAAATATTCAAATCCACTCAAGGCACTTGTCTTGAACTCACGTCGAGTGATTGGATCAACATCACTAAAATCAACAAATGTGGCAACAGTAGAGTCCTTGCATGAAACACCATTGATCTTCTTGAAGGCCATTGCAAAGTAGAACTTGTTGTTTTTTGATTTGTAGGAGGAAGAGATGAAAAGCAGAATTGGTCCCACTGGGCGTGCCAAATTTGTTCGCAACAAATTTCTGTATGAGCTGAAAATTAACTGCAAGCAAATACATAAAAGAAAATGTAATTTTTATTGATGAATCTTGTGAGTACAATTCTGTTGTTCTCTTGATTCTTCTCTCCTAAGCTTCTTTGTGATTCGAGGGCCTTCAGTAGCGTATTTCTTGAATATAGGATGATGTATACCTCCTTGAGATGTTGTTGATCTCTGGGAATGTTGGAAAGCGCTTTGTCGTTTCAAGTCGATCTCCGGAAAGAACTTCGTTGATCACTCCTTCGAAGAGCTATGTAGTTGGTGTTGTAGCTTTTCTCCAATTGCAGGATGCTTGTTGAAGAGTTTTCTTAATTCCCCCTTTGAATGTCATGTCTATCCCATATTTATAGTTGTAGGGAGTGGACAAGGTTGTTTGTGATTGGCCAAAGGATGTCATTTTGACACTTGGCAGATTGTGATTAGTTCTTGCATTTGACTGGGACTACCACCTCGTTTAGAAACGTGGCGTCACCTTGTTGGTCTTAGATGCCTAGTCACTGTGACACGTGGCATGGGTTTGGGCTTCAAGGTGAAAGGGACCTTGGACTTGAATTTAATAAAAATGGACTTATTTATTTGTAAAGCTCAAATTAATCATTCAACCCAAATAAACATGGACTTAATCTAAATTTTGTATGAATTAAATCCAATAAAATTTGTATGTCTACAAAACCATCACATCCAGGGGATTTTAGATCAGCAATATCCTTTAAATACATCAGGATTTCATCTCGTGTGATCGGGGAAATCAAGTGAAGTTGTTGTTGTCTATTTAGAATAGGATAATAGATGGGTCAACTGCTGGTAGTTGATCTGCACAAGTACCTAACAACTTCTTATAGAAATTAGTGGCCTCTTTCTCAATGCCTTCTTTGGTTTGAATTGTTACCCCTTGTTCTGAGACTACCCGTGTTAACACAAGCATGGAAATAAAAGAATTGGTATCACCTAATTTTAACCACTGTACCCTATACTTGTCGAAGGATACTCTCCTCCACCAAGGTCCATTTTTTCAGAGCTTGCTTCGCATACTTCTCTTGTATGTACAGCTCTTGATCATGATAGCAGTCTCTCAACTATTCTTGAATCTCTTGCAAATGTTTTCTAGATTCAAATATTCTTTGTTCCACTTTAGAAAATTCCTTGTTATTTAACTGTTTCATAGCAACTTTCATTTGATTTAACTTGTTCCATACCTTCACCATGTAAGTGCCTTGTACAGGTTTGGCCCATGCACTTTGCACAATGTCCATAAAGTCTTTGTGTTGACTCAAGTGATTAAGAAACCTGAAGGGTCTGGAATGCTTCCCTTTTCTCTCTTCAATTGTGACACAAAGAAGGAGATGATCAGAGAAGTGTGGGTCTTTTGCATCAACTTGAAGATGTGGCCAGAGAGTCATCCAATAAGGGTTCACAACGGCTCTGTTGATTCTGCTATGGACATGTGAATTTGTCCAGGTGTAGAACCTTCCAGCAGTCTTAAGCACGGACAATCCAGTATTATTCAGTAAGTTCCCAACATCCTTCACCTCAGCATCCTGGATTTGGCTCCCCCAACCTATCGTCTAGATTTATAAAAACGTTGAAATCACCCATTATCAACCATGGTTGTTGAATGGTGGGTTCCATTCCTTCAAGTGATTGCCACATGTCAATCCTCTCCTGGATGGTATGAATTCCATAGACTGCAGTGAACATAAAATCTATATCCCCGTTTCTTTGATGAATAGAACAGTGCACTAGTTGATGGCTGAAATTAAGCACAACCAAGTCAACCTTAGTGTGGTCCCACACTATCCAGATTCTGCCCTTTTCATTTGATCCATAGTTCCCATACCAGCTCCATTGGGGAAAGACTTTCTTCGCTATATCAGGAGCCTTTTGTTTTGTGACTCGATGTTCAGTTATAGCTAACTCTACTATGTTCTCCTTCTTTATGACTCAAGGCAGCTCTTTGTGCTTGAACTTCTTACTGAAGCCCCTTACATTCCAGGAGGCAACTATCATTGAGTTTTCGGTAAGGGTGGATCAGGAGGCTTTCCCCTTCCCTGTCTACTATTCTGCCCCATTTCTACCATGTCCATTGTAGCTTGAAATACCTGCTAGAAAGTAGTCTCCTGCAGTGGACTAAATCAATTATTAAATTCACCTTGGTCTCCCTTTTGACTGGTGCCAACAAGTCGTTTACTGGTAGACTTCCCCTTTACTTGTTTCCATCCCTCATCATTCACTATATGGGTTACAACCTCAGGTCGTGCTTCAGTCCCAACAGCTGGGTGATCTTGTTTATTAATCCATATCTGATGGTTTTGCTTACTCCCATTTTTTGTCTACTTTGGTTTGTTCTGTTTATGTGGTTTAACATTGCAAATATGTCCAATTTGGCAGCAAGATGGACAGTATTGCGTCCACCATTCATACTCAATAGCTTGATCAAACACTTCCTCGTTGAGTCTACTACTTTGATAGCCTGGTCCAGGGGACAGTGATGTCTATTTCAATCAATACACAAGCATAAGATATTCTCTCCATTCTTGAGGTGCATTCATCAGCACATAGGGGTGTGCCCAATCCACTAGCAATTCTACTCAATTAGTTTAGGCTCCAACAATTCAAGGGCAAGTTTGGGAACATTACCCATAGTGGAATTGTTTTGAGAAATTCCTCGCTAAAGTTGAATTTTGGACTCCAAGGTTTAGTAATGACAGGTTATTCCCCATCATATGAGGGCCAGACATCAGAACTACATTTCTCTCATCAACGCTTACAAACTTTATCACGAAGTATCTATCATTGTGATAGTAGATGGGAGGTTTGTTTGTGAATGTCCACTGTCCGAGGAACCTAAATACAGCTCCTAAGAATGGGGAGTCCCCCACGACGTACAGTATCAATGCATTCTTCCATAATTCAGTCTCCCTATCAACTTCCACCTTATCCAATTGTACCAATTTGATCCTGTCTTTTACTATATGTGTTATATAGTTAAGATTCAAACCCTTGGCATCTAATTTGGTACTTGTAAACAGAGTAGTCCATTTCTTGCCTTGTGGTAGGTCTGGGATGTTGGAATGTATGCGTCCACTATACGTCAACGGACCAGGTCCCTTGACTCAGCAAGAACAGTAACTAAAATAAAAGTGTCGAAAATAAATGGCTCAGGGTAAATCAGGCACAAGAGTTTTACATGGAAACCTCCTTGCTCAAGGGAGTAAAACCATGACCTGTCACACAGGATATTCAAACTGTTTTCACTAATCTTCTCAAGCAAAAGTGAAACACAGATTACAACCACAACAGTGAGATTAACACCCTAATCCCACACTAAATAATACTCCTATTACTTAAACAAGCTAATGCAATAATCCTATTGCCCACTAAACCAACTAACTCTAGCTGATCTAGACTTTAAGAACCCCCAAGGCTAACTCTAGCCACCAACTCCGATCTCCAGACAAGAGCTTAAATGAGCAGCAACTCTGCTGCACCACACATCAACTAACTCTAGTTGACACTCCTAGGCAACTCTACCCAAGAGAACATCAAAACATTGATGTAAAAAGGCTTGACTAAAACAAGATGATTCGACTAACTAACTCTAGTTAATACGACTCAAACTAAATACTTAGACAAGCACTGATCTACTTTCCTTTATATCTTAGGAGTATATTTACAATTTAAGCACATAAAATACAAATCTCAAAATACAACAAAGACTCTTCAGCACTCTATCAGGTCTCTTTGTTGAGTTGAGCAATGTTCTTCCTTGAAGATGGCCTTCTTTTCAAGCTTATGAATTTTTAGAGAAAATCCAAGTTTTTGGTTGCCAAATCTTGAGTTTGTGTTTTGTGTAAAGAGACTATATCAAATGAACACAAACTCATTGATACCGCCCATTGGTTGAGAGTCTGCTTCTCTAGAAAGACGTGCACCTACCACATCAGAGGTGGCAGCTTTTCTGATAGTTGTCTTGTCATCTTTTTCACATTCGTAGTCTTGCAGGGACCAGGTCCCTTGCAATGTTCTTTGTAAGTTCTTGAGAAGACTTCCTAACTCTCTTTCTCTTTTTGAATGAATGAATCTTCTTGTTGTTTGTCATTTTGATTATATTGAACAAAAAGAATTATTATCCATTGGACAAACAACCTCGTCCGTTTCTATTGGTGAAGTACGCTAACGACTTCACCAACCTACTGACAGGACAGCTTTACAGTTGTACACCATTATAAATCTGGACGAGAGAACTCTACCAGGGACCGGGTCCCTGCACTTGTGAGCCACTGAAACAAACAGCCTCGTCCGCCCTTCCCATTGATGAAGTACACTGCACTTTTCACCAACCATTCTGACAGGACAGCTTTACAGTTGTACCCCACTTTGAATCTGGACGAGAGCACTCTTTCAGGGACCGGGTCCCTACATTTGTGAGGATCATCAAAACACCTAGAATATAATATTTTCCCCCTTTTTGATGATGACGCACAAATGTTCCTCACACTATGTCTATTCATTCATTTACCCTGTCGTCAGTCCCGATAACAAAGATCTGGTCCCTTGTTAGATCCCTATGTTTGTTAAATCATCAAAACTTAACATCAGCTCCAAAATAACATTTCCCCCTTTTTGATGATAACAGACTTATTCACCTTCTTCCCCCTTTCACTAGTTCCCCTATTAACAAGCCTCTTCAGGTAACTGGATTGGTTCCAAGTTTGTCAAATCATCAAAACTTCTCATCATCAACAAAATATCATTTTCTCCCTTTTTGATGATGACAAACTTGTTCAACACTTCTTCCCCTTATCAGCAACATTGATTTCCCCTATCATTGATTCCCCCTATCGGCATAACCATGTCTTCTTCAAGTAGCTAAATCATTGATCTCATACTTTTACAATTTTTCCCCTTTTGACATCATAAAAAAGGGTTAAAGCAGTAAACCAGGTTGCCAGAAATGCAGTTCAAGCAAATTCATGGCCACTTGGGCAACACTGAACATGAGTAAAAATGCATAAAGTAATGAGATAAGTCAGTAGAACCAAGGCATTTTTCATCCATAAATAAAAGATCAGCAATCAAAGCATTGCAAATATCATTACGAATGAGAACCAGGACAATACCCAATCAGTTTCGATAGAAAGAAAAAGAGGAATGAGGACTGACATGAGAATTTAAGGAGAGAGGGGATGGCTTAGGAGTAAGGGATTAAAAGAATAGGATTAGTGGAGCATATCTCTTAGCATGGTTCCTTTAGAAGCTTCTCTTGAAGTTCACATTCTTTGTTTCCCAGGCTTCATTTGAATCTATAGGGCTGTCAGTTTATTTTTATTTTGTTTTCAACTTGGTCCCTCTGATAGTGCTGTTTCAGAAGCTGAGCCTTCAGGCAACCCATTTCAGTATCCTTGTTAGCAAGAGCAACTGTCATAGCTTCCAACGCAAGCCTGAGTTTCTCATGACAGAAAGATTGGTAAAATCAAACTTACTCAAGGCCTCCGAGATGAATAGATCAATATGATGAACCATTTCAATTTTTTCATTTCATTTTTTTTTAAGGTCAGACACCCTCCTATTCATAATACTTTGAGTTCTCAGAATATCACACTCTTCCTTTCTGAATATCATCTTTTCCACCTTCTTCTTTTCGCTTGTCGGACCTGGTCTCTCTTCACACTCAAAAATTTCTCCATCAGAAAATTCTACAGTAGGAACAAAGGGTTCAAACAGTTGAAGTGTTTTTGAGAGAAGAGAAAAGCGAATTTTGAAAAACTCTGATTTTAGAAGGGGATTTTAATTTTCTGGGGAGATGGAAAGAAAGGTGATGTATAAAGGAAGTGAAAGGGTGTATTGAGTGAAAGGAAGAGTCATCTTGGCATTTAAATGATGGGACAATGATCAGATACCTGAATGACAGACATGTGGCAATTGCAATGGTTCTCATGCATAATTTAAAATGCAATGTTAAGACTGCTAACCTTCGAGAAGGGATCGGGTCCCTCTCTGTAGTTTGAATGTGATTGCCTTGATCTGTCCTGGCCTCCCTTTTCCTTCAGCCCTTTTTCCATGTGTGTATACCTACAAAAGGTATGAGACCGAACTTGCTCAAACATACATAACTGAAAAACAAGGATACCTGCTCCATTTGCATAGTCATGAGAGGGTTGATTGCTTCAGGCTGGATCCATTCAATCAGGTTTCAGCATTCCCAACTTCAGTTTGATTATCTCAGCCAGGTCATCTAAGAGCTTCAAGTTACTGCTTGATTCACAAGAGTTGAGCACATCAAGTTACCCTTGCTCCATTCTCTGCCTCAGTTATTGAAAGAGCAACTGAATCTTTCCTTTTAGTTCCCCATGAGTGAGAGATCAGCCTAGAACATAAGCCATTCCTGAGGTACTCTTTCTATCAACTTGATACCCAGCATAATCAGCATCACCATATTCCTCCAAATAAAAAAGTCTCCTGATGGACAAAATAGAACCGGGTCCCTGTCTTCTTCAAGTGTCTTAGGATTCTTTTAGCAGCCTTAAAGTGTGATTCCGTTTGACAATCTTGGAATCTTGCATAAATCCTAACACTTGCATCATTTACATCTGGACCAGATCCATCAGCATCTAGCTTCGAGTTGGTCCCTATGGGAGCATCAATGTCTTGACATCTATAATGTGAAGCTTCTTCAGTATCTTCTCTAAGCTGGAACTAGGTCCCTATTCTTGACAAACTGGTCCTTGCTTAGAGCTTTGAGAAGATGTCAGCCACTTAATCTTCCATTTTGCAGAGCTTCATGATGACATTACCCCCTTTTATCATTGTCTTTACCTCAACCATGTTAAGACTTTTAAGCAGCTCATTGATGTACTTTTATTGACAAACGAGGGTACCTTTAGAAGTTTGCTTGATCTACAGCTCATAGAAGAATTTTAATTCTTCCATCATGCTTACTTCAAACCTCACCTTTTTATGAGTGCAGAAAACTCTTCACACAACATCTCAAAGGTTGCTCTTTTGAAACCATTGTTGAAGAGGAACTTGGACAACCTGTCAACTTCAGCATTCACATTATCAGTTTGAACTGCATCATCTTTGCTCAGCATTGTCCACTGGACCGGGTCCCTCATCAGGTTCATCATCTACATCAGCTTCCTTGGGATTGCTGGACTCATGAAGAGGATATTCTTCAGTAAGCTCACTGTTTAGACCATCTCTCTGAATCTGAAGCATCTCTTCCATCTCAGAATCTTCTTTGTTTTGCAACTTACTTCTCAATTCTTCCAGACTCATCAAAAATCACTTGACCATCTTTTTCAATGCACACATTTTTATACACCGGATAAGCCTTGCTGGAGGAAGAATATCCCACAAATACTCTTTCAGCATCATTGAGATTACACTTCTCAATATCATCATTTTTGTCACAAAACATGTACTATTCACCATTTCAGCCCAAAAGTTCTTTGGAAAATTAACAGCCTGCTTATTCCACTTGAAGGATGGTTTGATCTGCTTCTCTTTAACACAAGTATCACAGACTTTGTCATCTGTAAATTTTATTTTGAGCAAACCGAGGATCAGGTCCCTTGACACAAGTTTGTGCAGTAGAGAAGCACTCACATGAGCATGTCTCTTGTGTCATACCTCAGCATTCTCACCTTGAGCACTAAGGCAAGTGAGACTGTCACTATGAGCAGTATTCAGATCAGCAATACATGTTCTTGCATCTCCTTTTTGTCAACATCATCATCCGAGAGATTAAGTTGTGACCACCCATTTATCTTATAAGAACTTAACTCAATTTCCTTTATCACAAATCTGTGAAACACTTAGAAGATTGTACTTCAACCCATTGATATAGTACACAACTTCAAAAGAGTGTTCCACGGACTTTCAAGTCACACCAAAGAAGTACCATTTCTTGCCATTGCCAAAAAAGACACCTCCACCTTGAAGTGCCTTGAGAGAGAGGAAGTTTTTAGTTTTCTCAGTCATGTGCTTTGAGCATCCACTATTAATAAACCAACACTGGCTGATGCTACATCCTCTCACTTGCATAGCAAATCACTTGTTAGCCTTGGGAACCCTTTTGAGACGGAATTCCCAGTAAGCAGATAACGGAGTGATAAGAAAATCTTTTGTCCAATGAGGCAGACTGGTTTTCTTCAACTTAGGACCAGAAGCATGACCAGGTCCCTTCTTCTGTCTGTTCCTCTGTTTGGAATAGTTTGAGGAACTTTCTTGAGACCTTTTCCAAGCGGGACAGTCCTTCTTCAGATGACCATTACGACTACAATGAAAACACAGCAGATTGTCAGAGACGGACACATATTTTCTATGAGGATTATAAGGAGGACTTATGTTCCAACTTCCTAAACCCTTCCCATTATTTTGACCCTGACTGGTAAGATTGGAAAGCAATTTTGAAGAGTTAGTCCATTTGAGAGATTTTTTTAGTTCTTCTCTGAGACGGACCAAGTCCCTCTCCAACTGATCATTTCTCTCCAAGGCCAATGCAAGTTTTGTTTCAGCAGTATTCAAGCTATTTTCTAGCTTGATTTGCAAGCTGCTAGCCTCTCCCTTTCCTCTGCCACATTTCTCACTCAACATCTTTAATTTTTCCTTGAGTTCTAGGTTTTTAGTTTCCAGAACTATTAATTGTTCTTCCACAACAGACATATGGTCCACCAAGGCTACCTTTTCTTCATGAAAGATATCTAGGTTGTTGTTCATCAAGTCCTTTTCAGTTTTCAAATCAGTGATAGAGTCAATCAAAACAGCTGCTAGACTTCTCAACTTCTTAACAGAGTAAACATACAAGTTTTATTTAAGATCAGAAAGGGTTACCTCTTCTTCATCATCAGATTTTACCATAAAAGCAAACGTGGCATCACACACATCTTCATTATCTTTGAATGCAAGCATAGATGCATCTTCAGGATGTTTTGACTCTTCTGAGTTACTTGAGGAATCACCCCATACAGCAAGAGCCTTCTTCACCCCATAATCGGAAGTTTCTCTTCTGCTTGACTTGTCACGGACCTGGTCCCTTCTTTTGTTTTTGCCTTTGAGAGTGAGACTGTCCTTTCTTCTGTCCATCTCATGAACTTGAAGGTGTTCAAATAGAGCGTCCAACGACAGTACTTCAGGATCCCCTACCTCATAGACAATATCAAGTTCATCAATCCAATATCTTAGTAACCTGCTTCCACGCAGTGACAGGTTTTTCTGGGAACATGAGCTCATTTGTAATGGTGGAGAATCTAGTACGCATTTCATGAATAGATTCACCTTCTTCCAAGGTGAAGCTTTCAAACTGAGTAGTTAAGAGATCTAACTTAGATTTCTTTGTTTGCTCAGTACCTTCGTACACTATTCTCAAGCGATTCCAGATTTCTTTGGTTGATTCACAAGATGAAATCAGATCATATTCATTTTCTCCGATTCCATACATTAAGAGCTTCCTAGCTTTGTGATTTTTCTCAACTTCCCTTTTGTCAAAGTCATTGTATTGTGGGCGGGTTTTGAGAACAACCCTTGTGACATCCCCATCTTTTACTTCTATAGTTGGCACATAGGGGCCCTCACAAATAACATCCCACAGCTCACAATCCTCAGCCATTATATAGTCAAACATGCACTTTTTCCACCACCAATAATACTGACCATCAAACAGAGGTGACTTCATTGGAGACCGACCTTCGTGCAAGCTTAGTGGAGAAGCCATTCTTCGCAGGAATCTCTCTCTTGGTGTTAACCAGATAGAGAGCCCAAGCTCTGATACCAATTGTTAGAATATATGCGTCCACTATACGTCAACGGACCAGGTCCCTTGACTCAGCAAGAACAGTAACTAAAATAAAAGTGCCGAAAATAAATGGCTCAGGGTAAATCAGGCATAAAAGTTTTACGTGGAAACCTCCTTGCTCAAGGGAGTAAAACCACGACCTGTCACACAGGATTTTCAAACTGTTTTCACTAATCTTCTCAAGCAAAAGTGAAACACAGATGACAACCACAACAGTGAGATTAACACCCTAATCCCACACTAAGTAATACTCTTATTACTTAAACAAGCCAAAGCAATTATCCTATTGCCCACTAAACCAACTAACTCTAGCTGATCTAGACTTTAAGAACCCCCAAGGCTAACTCTAGCCACCAACTCCGATCTACAAGACAAGAGCTTAAACGAGCAGCAACTCTGCTGCACCACACATCAACTAACTCTAGTTGACACTCCTAGGCAACTCTACCCAAGAGAACATCAAAACATTGATGTAAAAAGGCTTGACTAAAACAAGATGATTCAACTAACGAACTCTAGTTAATACGAATCAAACTAAATACTTAGACAAGCACTGTTCTACTATCCTTTATAACTTAGGAGTACATTTACAATTTAAGCACATAAGATACAAATCTCAAAATACAACAAAGACTCTTCAGCACTCTATCAGGTCTCTTTGTTCAGTTGAGAAATTTTCCTCCTTGAAGATGGCCATCTTTTCAAGTTTATGAATTTTCAGAGAAAATCCAAGTTATTGTTTGCCAAATCTTGAGTTTGTGTTTTGTGTAAAGAGACTATATCAAATGAACACACTCTTTGAGACCGCCCATTGGCTGAGACTTGCTTCTCTAGAAAGACGTGCACCTACCACATCAAAGTTTGCAGCTTTTCTGACAGCGGTCTTGTCGTCTTTTTCACATTCGCAGTCTTGCAGGGACCAGGTCCCTTGCAATGTTCTTTGTAAGTTCTTGAGAAGACTTCCTAACTCTCTTTCTCTTTTTGAATGAATGAATCTTCTTGTTGTTTGTCATTTTGATTATATTGAACAAAAAGAATTATTGTCCATTGGACAAACAACCTCGTCCATTTCTATTGGTGAAGTACGCTGACGACTTTACCAACCCACTGACAGGACAGCTTTACAGTTGTACACCATTATAAATCTAGACGAGAGAACTCTGCCAGGGACCGGGTCCCTGCACTTGTGAGCCACTGAAACAAACAGCCTCGTCCGCCCTACCCATTGGTGAAGTACACTACACTTTTCACCAACCATTCTGACAGGACAGCTTTACAGTTGTACCCCACTTTGAATCTGGACGAGAGCACTCTTCCAGGGACCGGGTCCCTGCATTTGTGAGGATCATCAAAACACCTAGAATATAACATGGGATAGGTTGTAGCTTGTGTTCGATTGATGGCATCTGAGGTGTTTCCGTTAGGTTTGTGACTTCCTAGCAACTAGCATGCACTCCTAGTAACCTTTGTTTCTGAATGCTCGGACCTGGGTTTTGTGATATAGTAGTAGTCGTTCCCTCCAGTGTTTTTCGTTGCTGCGATAGCTCCCGGTGCGCTGAATCTGTCACTTCGATTTGAGCTTTTCCTTTGCTTAGCGTAGTGTTTGAGGGGTAATCGCCACCTCTACTCGTACCCTCTCATCCGGTAGTTTGCTTGCAGAGCTTCTACCTAACTTTGTCATGCTACTTTCATTTGGATCCACAACCGACACAGCTGCTTCTATTTCTCTAGTCATTGGATTCACCTTTGTTATTTTGAGATCCGATAGCTGGTTCTTATTCGTCTTTTTCCGCCCTCTCGCCATGTCGGCGATGGCTCACGCTAGTTTCACCACTAAACGTGCGCCAAAAATAGCAAGATCGATGACTATTTTCTGGCTACCCTACGAACATAAAATCCCTATTATCGCGCTAACTTTCTGGGTTTTTTTCCCCTTTTTGGTCCAAATTTTGGGAAACTATTAATAGCCCAAACAATACAATTTTTAGAGAGTTCGACAATTAAGTTTGAATAGAGAGTTGGACTATTGAGTTCAAGTGATAGAACACTTTACTTTTGAAAGAGCACTTTTTCTAGTTTTCTTGGGGTTTTATAATTTGAGACTTGATTTTGATAAATTAAAGTTAAATCCAAAGTGGGTTTACTCTTAATTCCTTGATTTCAAGTTACCCATGGCTGCTTTCATGGATGATATATTTTCTTTACTTTTTGTGATGGGTGGCTAAAACCCTAAGATCTAGGGATGCCCTAATGGGGTTGGGTGTTGATTTAATGTAGTGGGTATTGTGTTATGCTCTGTTTTGTTGTTGTTCATGCATAAATTTGGTCTAATTACCATGGGGTTAAATTATGGGTTAAGGTTGCAAACTAAATTCCTACTTTCGTTCTCTGATTGATGCTCGAAAGAGATTAATTAGAGTGGGTAATTAGTTCAATACTATAAATTTTAGGTTTGATGTCTATGGATTTCTCGAAAGAGATGTTATGGGTCAGATCTATTTGCCTTATTCTTGAAAGAGAGAATATAGTAAGGTATTGGTTTATTTATGATTGGCAATTAGATGAACCAAAAAGGAGATTCCATGCATAGATTCTTTGAGATCGAAGAAGATTAGCGTCATTGAGATGACTTAGCCTATTCATGTATGTACATCACTATAGAGCAGCACAATCACCCCTATGTTACGTTGATTTCCAATACTCGCACCCCTAGATTTCTTGTTAACTCTTGATTTCATTCTGAAATTAGTTTATTTTTTATAATTGATAACCAAATTTTCATATTAAGTTGGTTGTACCATTCACCCAATTGTTCTGACTAGTACAATGAGCTGATTTAAAGTCTAAATTTCTTGATAAGGAATTCTCTACGATATACCATTCCCTGTGGAATTTGACCCCAACTCTTCGTTAGGTTTTTACTGACGATGATCGCTTACTCTTTTAATTGGTTTTGGAGGGTGATTTAAGTATCATCAAAAATGGTGATGCTTCCAAGGAGTGGTGGTTGAGAATTCTAATTGAGAAATTAGATTCTAATTTGGTTTATTTGTAATAGAGTTATTTTTAGTATTGTTGTTGGATGATTTGTAGGTTGACAAGATGAGTGACCATGGGAGTGATAATGATAGTCACTATGGTCAAAATGATAATATGGGTGATCTCAATGACATGCCCATTAATGTCATTCAAACCACGGGAGCAATCCAGATACCTCCTACTACCGGGAGGACGATGTTTCACATCACCAAAACTATGATACAATTGCTCCAAATGAAAGGAATTTTTTGGGGTCTAGCTCATGAGGATCCCCATGAGCACCTTAGAAATTTCAAGGAGGTGTGTGGACCATTTATGTTCAAGAATATCTCCCAAAAATCCATAAGGTTGAGGTTATACGTATTCTCTATAATGGGAGAGGCTACAAGATGGTTGGCAGAGTTGTCAAATGATGATATTACTTCATGGGATGAGCTGACTGAGGCATTCTTGAAAAGATTTTTTCCACCCTCGAAGATGGTTAAACTCCGTCACCAAATCTAAAATTTCAAATGTGTTGGAGGTGAGCCTTTGCATGAAATGAGGCTGAGGTTCAAGAAGCTACTTTTGCAATGTCCAACGCATGGCGTTCCGGACAATTTGTTGCTACAATACTTTTATTGCAGCCTTGATTCAGTCAATAAAGGTGTGGCTGATCACTTAGTCCATAGCGGATTGATGAGGCAGTCGAATGATGTAGCTGCTTTGTTGCTAGATGATATGACTAAGGTTAAACGAGCATGTCATACTAGGGAAGACCAAGTGCTCCTTCTACAAGTGGATTTGAGCAAAGAAAAAATCGAGAAGGATAATGAAATGGATGAAAACATGGCCAAAATGATGACCCAAATTGATTTGTTGTACAAACATGTCATGGGAGGTGGAACCAAGTCGGTTAATGCGGTTGAAACCAACAATGGGTAGTGCCCAGATGATTCCAAATTTGAGGCAATATGCAATGAAAAATTTCAATACTTAGGAAATCAAGTGGGAGGTTCTCACAATAATTATCAATGACAAGGTAGGAACCAAGGTTGGAACAAGGATTGAGATAGTGATAAGAAAGACTAGCGGTGTTGAATTGGAGAGATAGGGAGATGGAAAAATATGGATACGTGCCTCCCCATGATCGTCCACTCCCAAAAGAATTAGCTGGGCTAGAAGGAAGCCAAGCGGAATACATATCTTTGAAATCTGAGAGCTTTTTGATTCCTTTCTCTTGCATTGTGCATTTTGAGTGTTTGTGAGCCTCGTGTGAGCATATTGAAGGTACTAAAAGTGTATTTTCTTGGAGTTTGTGTGAACCCAACCCCAATCCCTCAATTTCGTGATTATTTTCGGCTTTAAGGTTGGTGTTTCGACTTCCTATTGATGATTTTGTATTTAGAATGCATACATGGTGTGGGCTTGAGCCCTTTAACTATGTTTAAATGCCTGATTTCGATGGGTAGCATCATATTATTGAGATTGAATTGTGCCCATATGATTTTAATTGTGAAATCCAGTAAAATGATGAATTGTATTTGTGTTGGTTGAATTGCTAAATTGAGTTGATAATTTTGTTGGGTTTGGACCTAATTTGATGTGAGTGAAGTCTTAATAGCTCAGTATTTACCCAATTGCATGATTTTGCCCAATTATAGACAGGGTGACTATTTTCTTAAGGGCAAATCGTCAATTAGTGCAATGCTTAGTGATAAATGGGGGAAATCTGAGTACCCATGGGTAGAAAAGCATCTAGGTGGATCGTAATGTTGGGAGGAAACTAGTATTTGTTGTGCTATGCACTATTTTGTTGTTGTTCATGCATGAATTTGGTCTAATTAACATGGGGTTAAATTATGGATTAAGGTTGCAAACTCAATTCCTACTTCCATTCTCTGGTTGATGCTCGAAAGAGATTAATTCAAGTGGGTAATTAGTTCAATACTAACAATTTAGGTTTGATGTTTATGGCTTGCTTGAAAGAGAGGATATGGGTTGGATCTATTTTCCCTATTCTTGAAAGAGAGAATAGAGTAAGGTATTAGGTTGTTTTAGGATTGGCTATTAGATGAGATCGAAAGGAGATTCTATACATAGATGCTTTGAGATCGAAAGAAGATTAGTGTCATTGAAGATGACTTAGCCTATTCATGTATGTACATCCCTATAGAGCAGCACAATCACCCCTATGTTACGTTGATTTCCATCCTCGCACCCCTAGATTGCTTGTTAACTCTTGATTTCGTTCTGAATTTAGTTTTAATTTCAATAATTGATAACCAACACTTTATCTTAAGTTGGTGGTACCATCCACCCAATTGTTCTAACTAGTACAAATGAGGTGATTTAAAGTCCAAATTTCTTATCAAGAAATTCTCTACGATATACCATTCCTTGTGGGATTCGACCATGATTTTTCAATGGATTTTTTTTACTGACGACGATCGCTCGCTCTTTTAATTGGTTTTGAAGGGTGATTTGAGCGTAATCAGAGGACATTAATTATTGAGTTAAATAGACCTCAAATGAGTGCAAATCTACCACTCATCAGTTTATACCCTGAATACAATAGGTATTACTAAAAAAAGTGAAATATATTTAAGAATTCAAACTACATAATGTTACTTTTCATAAAATTGACTTGGACAACGGATGAAGCAACCGAAACAATTTAAGCAGTGGTGGCAAATTGAGCAGTCATACCCTTGTCAAGAGTGAACACATTTTCAAAACGTATAGCAAATTAATGACACGGTTCATCCTGAATGTAGACGATATTAAAGTTAGCCTTCCTTATGCTTCTCCTTGTTCCGAATAACACCACACATTCCCTGTTTCTATCTTCATTCCCAACGTCAAATTTGATGAAATCAATAATCTTGTTGGATTATTCATCTTCCCATGACTTCATCATTCCTAAAATACAAATTAAAATTAGTATATATTTTTAATAATATAAATGTATTATTTATGTATAGAAAGATGAGGAGTTTCAAGAAGCAAAAGAGATAAAATGATAACAAATAAACTCCAAATTTTAGTAGCCTCTTGGACTTTCATTAGTAGCAGCATCTTGCAAATGTACCAATTTTTGCCAAGATAAGTAGAATTCAAATTTTAACATAGATTGTGAAAACCACGTAATTTTTGAATAGTAATGTTGTTGTCGTATTAATTTTGTTGAGTTTGGGATGTAAAGATGAGTCTAAAAATAAAGGATATATCTGAGATAAAGAACTTTTTTTGCCTGGTAGTTATATGTCTCCATCGACATCTACACAAAGTATATAATTATATATTATCCAAACAAAAATTCAATTTCTATGTGAGTAAAAAAAGTCGGTTCATTCACAAGAAATTCATCAGATTGCTTCATGAAATTGTTCCTACAACACTCCTTACAACTTCTCCCTCATTGTCCATCTTCTTATTCATAACTCAAAAAATAATTACAATAACATACAACTATCAATGCGTACAATTAAATTAAATACAGAAATTGGGAAACAAAACAACAGCTTTTAGAAAGAAGTATAATATCAAACTTAAGCATATGATAATTTTCGATTACCTAACGAAAAATCAATAATAATATATACCATCAAAACTTGCTTTGAATCAAAATTTGATTGTCATGGTTGTGCAGTGTTCTTCCCCTTTGTTGATGTTCACTTCTCCATAGCTTCAACAAATTTCTTCTCTTTCTTTCCTGATGAATGTTAGAAGAGTCTCAAATTGATGGCCTTTGAATTTAAAATTCTTCGTATCTGAATACTTCTACATAATTATGATATGATTTCTGTGTATTATGGGCAATGGTTATGATTCAAATTTTTATCTTCTACATACTTTGTGTTGTTATATTTCAATGTTTTTGCTTTCAGTTTATAATTGTTTGATTTTTCTATTTTTCTATCTTTCAGTTTTGGGCTTTTCGTTTGTAATTGTTTGATTTTTTTATTTTTCAATTTGGAGTTCAAAATTAATTTATTTAATTTTTAAAATTGCTTTTAAATATTTTTTAAAAAATAAAACATCTATTCATTATTTAATACTATTACATGTAATTATTATTCTTATTATTATTATTATTATTATTATTATTATTATTATTATTATTATTATTGTTTTTTTAATATGATAACTTCCCACACAAAAAAGAATCACACATCCTATATTTTAGAATTGTTTCGCTTTATACTCATTTTAAAAAATAGTTATTTGTTATTTAATACCATTATATGTAATTAATTTAGATTATTTAAAATTTTCATTTTTGTGGTGCTTTGTGCTTTCAATTTTTAATTGTTTGATTTTATTTTTTTTACTTTTTAATTAATTTGTGTTCTTATCTTTCAGTTTTGGGTTTCCGTTTGTAATTGTTTAGTTTTTTTGTTTTTTTAATTGGAATTTAAAAAATTAATTTATTTAATTGTAAAAGCTGCTTTTAAATCTTTTTTTTTAAAAAAAAAAATAGTGATTCATTATTTTACAATATCTATCATTGTAAAAACTATTTTTAATTTATGTTTTATTTTTAAAATTTTTATTTTTAAAATTGTTATTTATTTTAATTATATCTGTAAATTTTATGGTGTTGATACGTAGACATTTTTTCTTCTCCTATTATATATAGATAGATTATTATTATTATTATTATTATTATTATTATTATTATTATTATTATTATTATTATTATTATTATATTATTATTATTATTATTATTATTATTATTATTATTACTATTATTATTATTATTATTATTATATGATAGTATTATTATTATTATTATTATTATTATTATTATTATTATTATATTATTATTATTATTATTACTATTATTATTATTATTATTATTATTATATTATAGCAGTAAGTAAATCATAGACAATCACACTAAAATGGATAAATTTATGTGGAAAAAAAACCTTTTTTTGCTTGTGGGGGGGGGGGGGTTTTTGGGGGGGGGGTTGAAATCAGAAAATTTTACTATGCGCGGGCGGCTTAAATTATTGCGGTGTAAAGCTCAACCCGCACCGCAAAAGCGACATTGCCATCCCTAAAACTCAGCAAATAGCATATATAATTTAGGTGTGAAAAGGAGAGAGATAATTTAAGAGTTGAATCACATATTATATACATTTGGAATTTACAGATGTAAATGAATGCATGAGATCCCTATGTTCCATACTGTTTACCCATGGGCATGGGAATATATTACATCTATCGGTAGCATTTATCTACTACACCCAATGAATCTGATATCAAGAGTTTATTATCCATCTGCCAGCAACTAAAACACAACCTTAGGCTAAAATTTTATATAAAAATGTACAAATGAGGTGCGCGCCTCAGCTCCCATCGGAAAAGGTATCACTGCCATCTTCAACTTTGGAGAGAGAGAAAGGAGCGATGGAAACATTGAATGTCCGTGAGCCTACTCTGTCAATATGCTTCATCTCAAAGTCACCCTCCTGTATAGTAATAGACAATCACACATGATGCATTTTAGAAATAAAGGAAGGGCACCCAGAGTTTGCGTGGAGTCTCCAAAATCCTTTCCACCTGTATAGGTGTAGGTGTGGGATCCACACCACATCTTGGGTGCTTTGACTACATGACTGAGAAATACAAATTGATTGGGTAATTTGATTTGGTTTTGTAGGTTTATGTAGTTATATAAAGTATAAGAATGTTATGCTATTACATGAGATGTCTAATGAATACAATATTAGGCATTTATAAAGAACTAAATTTACCAGCTTTAGTTCAATAACTTCAATTTATCAAAATATATAGTACTTTATATGTCATAATATACATTTATTGGCCTTATCTCAGCACCCTTATCCATACCCCCGAATCCTAAAAGTTATGCGATGAAGAGTCCGACCTCTAGATCCGCACCCGTATTGGGTACCCACACCCGAGTCTGAGAAACATAGCCCAGAAGGTAAGGAATTCCTGAAACAGAACGATTCACACCTATTGACTGCACATGAAGGTCAAAAAGAAGACACAAAGAGACTTTGCAAGTTTTGTCGCCCTCAAAGCCCAACCAGTAAATGCATTTTTTATTTACCAGAAAATAAGAAGGATCTAATAGAATACACCTCCAAAATATTAGGAGTATCAGTCTATTAGAAGTTATCAAAGGAAAAATTGAGTAGATTCTGCTAGTTTTTAACTACTTGGCACCTCAGAAAACCCTTCCCTTTAACATCTGTCATTCCAAATTAAATCCTGATAACCATGCAATTGAAATTTTTTTCTCTTCCCAGTTCCAAATATTGCTCTTCAATTTAAACAAGTGTATCAAATAAAACTTAATTCAGAAAAAGGAATAAACAGAAATATGACAATTAGTGTAGGTAAGCTATGTAAAGCTAATATGACAATCAACAATTTGTGCAGAAAAATAGTTTGAAAATTCAGCAGTTAGCAATTGTTTGGCAGAATGCATAGCAGATCCTGATTTTATAAGATAGAATGTACTAAATTCATATTCTTATTGTTTTCTCACTGCTAACTTCCTCCTCTAGAGTTGAAGAGAAGGAACAGAAGAGTGTGTGTGTGCATGTGCGCGTGTATGCGTGCATTTGTGCGTAGGATAAGCAAATCATGACTTTCTTCTTCCTCATGATGGACCTATAAGAGGGAGTACATGTCAAGTATCAGATTTTTAGTCATGTCTTCAATATTCTGTATGTACAATGCAACTTTGATAGTAAAATTTCATTTCAGCTGGAGACTACATTCTGATGTTTGGGGCAGTGTAAGTGATCAAATGGTAGTAACTAATATCAGGGGAGAAAACTTTGCACAGAGTTCTACTACTATTAATGGGTTACTTCAAGTGTGTGTGAGTGGTATAGATAAAGCATGCACAAGTGCTAACCTGAGTTCAACTGAAATGGTTCCAATTTGTTCCATTTGTATTATTACATACGACTCTATTATAAACTGTAAGACTTAATCGTACAGCTACACTTGAGGGCATAATCTAAACCTCTGAAAACTGCTATCCTTCATTACTTTATTTTCCTGGAATATTAGGGGGCCAAACGCCCTCTAAGAAATTAGAGCCCAGAGTCATATACAGTCACAGCACAATGATATCTTTGTGAGTGGGTGCAATTCCATATCGATCTCAGCATTAAAATGCCACAGAAAAACGAAAATGAGGAAGAAGTAGCATTTCATGAAGGAAAGATCAAGGAAAACAAATTAGTTTCTTACCATTCTTCCACTTGGAGTTCCTAATGGGCATGCAGATGAGTATTCAAAAGCAGTGTTGGGAAGTACCACCGGTTGTTCACCAATAACACCAATTCCCCTGTCAGAATAAATGATACAATGTTCAGCCCAAATTTAAAAAGAAAAGAATCAAATGGCCACCAAATGGACTGATGACAACATGAAGTTACAAAAACGAGGACATGTATAAATTTAACATAAACAATATTGTCTACCACAACTGTGCCAAAACAGCAAAGTTAGCAACTCACCAGATATTTTCCGTTTTTCCATTAGCATCAGTGATGATCCAGTGCCTTCTAAGAAGTTGAACAGGCCGATCTGAGTTGTTGGTAATTCTTATTCTATAAGCAAAAAAATAAAGGCCTTTTGAAGGTTGACTTCGACCTTCCATGTACACACTTCTAACTTGAACCCTGATTCCCTAGACAAAGCAATGTTGAGCAGATATTTCAGACAGTGCAGAACTGCTCAGCTTCAACAAACTTAGTTAAAGTCTCCTTATGAGCTGTTTAGGCTTCAAACAAATTATCGTGATGTCTGATTATGAGCTGATAATAAAAACTAACCATCAATCAATCATATGAAAAACTGACAGGAGTCAGGCCAGCCCTTTATTTAGACCCTAAAAACTTATATTACAGTGTTTAGGCCGATAGATTTAATGTGAAAGACAAAAAAAAAAAAAAAAATTGAAACTGGTAATTTCTCCTATTTCTCTCTCCGTACAGTCCACCAGATGCGAGGAGGTATTACTCTCCACCACCTTTTCTGAGTTTTACTCCCACCCTTCCTAATCCAGCAACTAAGATCTGAGGTATGCTTTGGCATGATCCATCTTGTATTAGTTTGGTTGAGGAAAATTTCCCAAAGTTGGGCAGTAAACTCACAATGAAGAAACAGATATTAGTTGGTTTCCACTGTTTTGTAGCAAAGAAAGCATCTGGGAAGTGAGAACTAACTGCATCCCTTTCTTTGGTAATACTTCTTGAGTGCGACAAGCTTTCTTTATCACTAACCATGAGAAGCATTTCATCTTAGCGCATACTAAGCTTTTCCAAGTGAGATTCCATCTGTATTGTGGTCTTCCAGATACACATTGCATCCATATCCTGTATGCATTGCTCCTTGCTATGCATGCATAAAACCCTATCTGATTCTGTTGTGGTACCACTAGAACCCCCTAGTTTCTAAAGTAGTGAAGCCACCTTTTCCACTTCCCAATTGTTTAGCATTCTTTTAAAGGAAAGATCCCATCCTTGAGGTGTCAAACGTTCACATACTCATGTATCATGGTTGTTAGAAATTATGAACAGATCTGGAAATGATTCCATCAGAGGAGTTTGGTTACTTCATCCTTCTTATTAGAATTTAATTTTGTGCCAGCCTTGACCATCAGATTTGATTCCACCAGTGCCAGAAAGCCCTGTACTGATAGTTCTCCATACCCCAACTCCAAAAGGTTCAGTGACTCTTTCTGTGCATCAGGGGCTCAGCTCACCAAACTTTGCCACGATCACTTTCTTCATGAGGACATTTTCCTCCCCATTATATCTTCATAAGAAGACAGTTGTTTTGTAGTCTTAGATTTCTGATTCCCAATCCACCCCTTTGCTAAGTATTACTGTATCCCACTTCACCAAACAATACCCCTCCCCCTCTTTGCAGCCTTGCCATAGAAATTTTCTCCTAAGCTTGTCAAATTTGTCACAATTATGGATGAATTAGGAAACAAGGGCATCACATTTGTAAGAAAGGAGTCTAGCATAGAGTTGATCAGAGTAAATTTTCCCCCAAGTGATAAGTATTGGGCCTTCCACCATGCTAGCTTCTTCTCAGTTTTTCCTAGTATACCATCCCAGATCTCGAGTGCCTTATGCTTCCTACCTAATGGCATGCCAAGATAAATTGTTGGCAAATTCTCCACTACGCAGCCTAGTATGCTTGCAGGTTCTTGAATATGAGGGACTTCTTTGACAGGGAATAGACTGCTTTTACTCCAGTTAACCCTCAACCCAGCAACAACTTCAAAGACTATCAACATTAATCTAATATAACAGATCTGTTCAGCCTTTGGTTCACAAAAGATGACAGTGTCGTTTGCATAAAGAAGATGGGTAATCTCCATTTCCTCCCCACCTCTTCCACTAATTTGAAATCCCTTGAACCATCTGTTATGTAGTGCAACTGTCATCATGCCATCAAAACCTTTCATTGCCAGAATAAACAGGAAATGAGATAGAGCATCACCCTGTCTCAACCCCCTCTCACATGGAGAGTAAAAAATCCACAGGTTCTCCATTTTCAAGAAGAGAGAATCTTACAGTTTTAATACAACACTCAATCTAGCTCAACCAATTACTGTCAAATCCCATCTGACTAAGGATACTTAATAAGAATTTCAAAACTACATGGCCAGTGGCTTTCTGAATATCAAGTTTGCACATTACCCCAGGTTCCACACCTCTCGTTCTTGAATCTACACATTCACTGGCTATGAGTGTAGCATCAATAACCTGTCTCCCTTTAATGAAATCCATATGATGTTTGTTCATCACTTTGCTCACCACTTTCTTCAGCCTTTCTGCTAGTAGTTTTGCAATAATTTCGTAAACTCCACCTACCAGACTTATTGGTCTGTAATCTTACAGATCAACTGCACCTATTTTATTAGGGATCAAAGCTATAACGGTGGCATTGAAGCTTCTTTCAAAAACTTGGTTGGAGTGGAAGAACTGTACAGTTCTTATGATATCTTCCTTCAACATTTCCCACGAAGAAAGAAAACCATTGGAACTCCATCTGGTCCAGCAGCCTTCTCCATAGCACAGAATTTTAATACAAGTAAGAATCTCCTCCTCCTCAAATTGTCTTTGTAGTCATTCCTGTTCTTCACTAGATATCACTGATGTATCACATCGATGCAGCTCTGGTCTCCAAGATTTAGTTTCTTTGTACAGGTGTTTGTAAGAATTCTGAGCAACTTCCTTGATATCCTTAGGATTAGTAATAGTGACCCCATCTACTTCTAAAACATTAATGGAATTAATTCCCTTGTGAGCAGTAGCAATTCTGTGAAAAAATTTAGTGTTGTTATCACCATATTTCACC